>JAOTRH010108614.1:0-15466 GCA_034768845.1 Heliamphora exappendiculata | reverse complement strand
CTGAGGATCCTCGCACGATCCTCAGTTTAAGGTCGCTTCTACAATCTTCCATTAAAGCGCAAATATATATACACATCATTCTTTAGCTCAGTTTAAGAATGAGCTAAAGAATTAATAATAAAAAATTATTATTAATTTTTTATTATTAATAATAATTAATAATAAAAAATGAGGATCGTGCGAGGATCCTCCTCATGACCTTAAACTGACTTGTCGGTCCTCGCACGATCTTAAAATGCTCCTTTGAACCATCGGTCCTCTCCATGACCTTAAATTGACTCATCAATTTAAACTGACTCGCACAATCTTAAAATGCCCCTTTAAGCCATCGGTCCTCTTCTTGATCTTAAACTGGCTCGTCGATCCTCGCACGACCTTGAAAGGCCCCTCTGACCCATCAGTCCTCCTCATGACCATTAAACTGACTTTTTGGTCCTCGAACGACCCAAAAATTGACCCTTTACTCTTGATGGTCCTCGTCATGACCTAACACCAATAAGCTTGCCCCTTAAGTGTTTGGTTCACCTCATGACCTTAAACTGACTTACCGATTTTCGTATGACCTTAGCCACATTAGTCTCTTTCTTTCAAGCCCCAAAAGACTAGGCATACCTTTTTTCAAGCCCTAGAAGACTAGGCATACTTCTTTTAAGCCCTAAAAGACTACGCATTCCTCTTTTTCAAGCCCTAGAGGACTAGTCATATCTCTTCTCCTAAACCATAGTGCGCTAGGCATCCCTAGTTATTTGTAGAACGTTATCTAGGTCCTAAGTTCTTGAGACAATTCTTAAGTTTGCTAGGCCCCAATGTTCTAAACACCCTAAGCCCTACTTCCCAGGAACCTCTAAGTGGAGTTCTCTAAAACTTTGAATTTTTGACTACTTCTGCAGGTCCTGACTCAACCTTTTGAAAGTCCTATGTCTTGCATCATATCTTGTACCTGCACTGTGTGTTACATCCGTCATGCATCATGATTAACCTATTTGCATCATATGCATTGCCTTACAAACTACAATCGGTCTGATCCCTTACAATAAGGGTACGTAAGAAGCTCGATGGAAATTCAGTTTCAACCACACTTCTCTGCATATTTTGTTTGTGCCTGAGATTGGTGGCTTATTCAATTAATTTGTCTATAGAGTTTTGACATTTACTTGCACCGCGAGTTGCTGCAAGCTCTGTCAAAGAGGGGCAACGGTAGACACCCCAATTTGACCAAGCCGAATCTTAAGCACCTATCTCGAATGCGCCTTAATGACGAAGAAAATAAAAATCATACTCAAGGATACTCCCAAGCAAGCAAAATCACAAATATTTCTCAAAACCCCAAGACCTTAAAACCAATCTTCAGGCCGTGACTTTTCAATCCTCACGGCTGCCACCTTTTTGAAAACCCTGGAACAGGCCGTGTCCTAACTCTTACTGCTGTAACCTTTTTGAAAACCCGAAACCAAGCCATGACTTTCTTTGTCATGGCCGTTGCCTTTTTATCCAGGTCATGACTTTTGAAAGTCACGGTTGTCCTTTTCACCACCATAAAGGTAGCAGCCTATACTGTATAAAAGAAAAAAGGTAGCGGCCATCACTATTAACCATTTTTGGATAGGTGGCAACATTTCAAATGGTGTTTGGCCTCCCATCTGACCTATAAATAGGCGACGTTTTGCACAGAAATGAGAGGGGGACCAACTTGGATAACAAAACTCTGCCAAAATTCACTCCCACCGAATATCCCGATATTCATACCATACTTCTCGAGCCTCGTTTGTGTTGTTACTTGCCTCGGAGGAGCTCTTGGAGCACACATATTAGATCGAAGGTATCGTGCTCTCACCACCGAGGGGTGATTCGAGTTGAATATTCACACGAGGTAACCTTAGAATTTTACGACTCTTCTTAAACCCTCATTCTCTTCCCCCGAGGGTGTCGTAGATAAAGTTTCCAATGTTTTGTTGATTATTTATCATTTATATCAATGAAAATAGTTATTTTCTTTAAGTTTTCATTATTAACAGTATCTTCATAGCCTTTAGATTCGTATATTTACATTTGCTCATATTTTGTTTCGATGCACACAAGCACACTAAACACATTAGAACTTTACTAAGGTTCTAAAACTTCACGGCCGTGACATAGTTTTAAAACCAGAAATGCAAAAAACCTTTACAGAGCTCTTTGCTATACATTTATTTTAAGTTTATAAGTCTTTCTATTGCTCTGTTTTATATTTTCTCTTTTCATACCTTTGTCTAACTTTCTATTGGGTAATGGATGGTGGATCTGGTCTAGATCAAATAGGTCATGGTCTCCATTCTATTTACCTTTATATTTGCATGATTTTGGGATTTTGTAAAAGTTATAGCCGCCTCATCCGCCTTTATGTTTGTCATGGCCGTGAACTATGTATGACGGCCGTGAGGTTTTTGTTGAGACCAGTATCATGAAAGTTTGTTTCCCAAACTTTTTATTATTCATATTCATCATCTTGCATATTCTATTTAGAGTTATTATTTGTAAATCAGACGAAGGGCAATGGATTTGACTTAGAATCAATATGTCATGGCCTCTGCTCTACTTATCCTATACATTTGAGCCTCCTTTAGACCTTGTCCTGTGTTCCCATTTTTTAGACCTTTAAAAAAACCACAGCCGCGACCTTTGTTTGTCATGACCATGAGTACTTTCCATCATGTTTCTTGCGGTTACCCTATGTTTGTCACAGCCACCTATTTCGTGACTATGTTTGGCACAACCGCAATATTAGTTGCTAAGGCCATGAGTTTTGTGTATATCCAATAGCTCAAAATAGTGTTTTAATCTCTTTCTTGCCTCTTGTACTGTCTGTTTATAGCATGATCAGCAGTAGAAATCTTTGTTCATATTGCTTAGGTACTTATTTATTTATTTTATCGCTTACTCGCATGCTTTTTTTTTGCTTCGCTTTGCTCAAACGATACGTGTGGCATATTTAGAAATAATAACCAAGTTGCATGACCATAAGGATCATAGTTAGGATTTTGTTTCATTGTTTGTTTCTGTTTGAACTCTCTTTAACCTCCTAATTTGTATATATTACCTTTAAAAAGTTTATAATAAGAACCAACATTGACAAAGTAGAGGCCAACCATGCGATTGGGCGAGAAAGGTGCCTAGCACCTTTTCTTTTTGTACTTTAGCCCCCGAACCTTCTTTTTCTTTAGTTACGCTTTTAAAAGACCCATAGTCTTCTTTTTTTTAAAAAATGCATTCAAATATCTTAGATTTTTCGTTTTAAATAGAAAAGGAACATTTTTCTAAAAACAATTGCTATCTAATGCATCGTTCTCCCTCCCTAGAAAGAAACACCCGCAGCTGCTGCCTCGTGATCCTCGACAGCTCAAAGTATGGACTGCTCAGCCTTGATCGCTAGAATATCCTTCGCCCCCATAGCAGTGGAGGGCTGAGGGACCGAGGTCCCATCGGTAGGAACACTAGAGCATGCACTTTTGATGGCGCCCACGGAAGTACTTTCTGTAGTAGAGGGACCTCGTCGGGCCCTAAGATCATCTTCATCGCGGTTGTCGCCTGCAAAGAACAAGAAGGGAAGACAAAGCAACAACATATACATCTTGTGCTGAAAAGGTAAGAAATATTGAGAAATCCCTAAGGAACTCAAGGGAGTCAGAGAGAGTTCGAGAAAGTAGAGAGAGAGAGTTGGAACGTAAAGTGAAGGTTGCCTCATGCGGCCTGGAGGGTCTTATAGGCGTTGATCCTTGCGACCGCAATATCTAAAGTTTGCGATCATACAGTTTCTGAACCGTTCTCTTGCGACCACAAGGTTTATTCAAATAGATCTTGGCAGCTGCAACCTGCCCCAACTGTCACATCGTAGTCTCGACCTTCGAACCCTACGCTCGCAAGGTCTGAATGTTGCGGGTGTACCTTGTTTTCCATCATTGCATTTTGGGTTTTTTGTTTATCCTTAGGGGTTTGTTTGGGGCTTATTTTGGGGTTTTCTCACAATAAAAATAGTTTTAAAGTCTTTATTCCGTTCTCGTCCCAAATTTTTAGATCTTAACTCGACCTACTAATTTGTGATTTTTTCCTGATGAAAATAGTTTTAAAGTCTTAACTCAACTTTTAATTATTTTTATTCCGTTTTCGTTACGAATTTTTCGGTCTTGACTCAACCTATTAATTTGTGATTTTCTTCCGATAAAAAGAGTTTTAAAATTTTGACTCGATTTTTTAATTATTTTTATCCTGTATTCGTCCTGAATTTTTAAGTCATAACTTAACCTATTAATTCGTGGTTTTCTCCCGCTAAAAATAGTTTTAAAGTCTTTACTCGACTTTTTAATTATTTTTATCATATTTTCGTCCTGAATTTTTAGGCCTTGACTTGACTTATTAATTCGTGATATTCTTCCAATAAAAATAGTTTTAAAGTCTTGACTCAACTTTTTAATTATTTTTGTCCAGTGCTCATTCCAAATTTTTAGGTCTTGGCTCGACATATTAATTTATGATTTTCTCCCGATAAAAATAGTTTTAAAGTCATGACTTGATTTTTTAATTATTTTTGTCCCGTTCTCATCCAAATTTTAGATCTTAACTCGATCTTTGAATTGTTTCTTGTTTGTACTCCTTTAGGTCTTGACTCGACCTTTAGGATATTCTGCATCATGTTAGTATTTATATCATGTTAATGTTTCATGCTTTACATTTTACATTTACCTCGGAACTACGTTTTCGTCTGATCCCTAGCAAAATAGTACGTAAGCAGCTTGACGAAAGTTCCAGTATGACCACCATCATATGAATTCTTGTGTGTTTTGTAGCTTAAGATCGACTGATTGGCCAAGTGGATGTTGTCTCTAGGTCTTTGACATAACTTGCTTCATGCGTTGCAGCGCAAGTTGTGTCAAAGAGGGTCAACTGTAGACACCACAATTTAACCCCGCCGAATCCCAAGCTTATCCGGGTGTATCTAAAGATGAAATCCAAATAGGATGATGTCTCTAAATGATCACCGAGAAGCAATCCAAAACCAGTACTTCGTGAAATCGAACCCGAACCACAAGATCACAGCTCTTGAACCTTGAGGCCACAACCTCTAAACCTCGCGACCTGGTTGTTCCCTGGCCCAAGTAATTACACCTGCAACCTTTGAACCGTGCGACCTTAAGGTTGATTCTCACAACCACAACATGAATCTCTTGGTAACCCTAAAGAATGTCACAGTCGCAACCTTTAAAGGTGGCGACCGCAAGCTTTGTAAGACCAGTATGAGCCTTGAGCGTGTCACCATCTCATTGGTTGGCATTTTCTATATAAACATACCATCAGTACGATTTTAGGAGGATAATTCAAGTACACCGATACTTTCTCGGATTGCCGACCTGTATCTTGATACATTCTTACTTCCCGAGCACTGGTATTGGAGCACTCCCTGATGACCGGACAGACGAGCATTGATCCACGCGACTTGAGAACATGCCAGGATTGTCGCATTTTAGGTATTCTGCTGGAACCCCAACATTTCTCTCCTCACATTTTCTACCCCCATGGGGAGGTTGGGTTTTGAATTTGAATTTGAATTTTCGAATTGCATGCTTATTCCTTAGTTTTTGCCATTACAAGGTATGATCACCTCATTCACCTGTTTAATTGTCAATCTTGATTAGTCGAATTGTGAGTATGCTTAATCCTAAGAATGTGGTTGCCATTGAATTACCCATACTTTTGTTGTGATTTTAATTAAGATAGCCTTAATCAGATTTTGATTTACATCATAAACACATTGCATTCTTGCACCCACACCTAATCATTGATCATTCAACTTTAGCAAAATAGTGCGTACATACCCTGCGGGGTCACAACATTCAATGTTATGGTCGTTACAAAAATGCACTAACATGTTCACGGTCGCAACATTGCACATTGCGCCCATGCACTTTCCCCCATTTTTCTCTGCGATCGTAACATTTATATGTTACGGTCACAAAATCTTTTCATTTTCAGTAGTTTAATCCTATTCTAGTAGCTTAATTTTGTCTTGACAGTGTTATTGTTGGATACAAAATGCCGAGATCATTGATTTGTAAATAATTTTTCTAAAAAAAGAACTAAATGGGCAATTACTGAAATAGGCTCCAGATAAAAACTTTTTGATGTCGAACAATCAAAAATAAAATCCGTACCACCATAGTTAATTCAGATGGATACCTTTTGGTCAATTCTCCAACTATGAACTTTAATTTTTTGAGTTGAAGCTTCAGTTAGACCTTCTATTGTATTTTCGATGCGATTCTCGAATATAGTGTGGTCTACGACCTTTGAAAATTGGTATCGGCAGAACCTGGATAACCTTAGTCTTGAAAGACAACTTATGAATTTGGTTAAGCCTACTCGCATATTTATAGGGCTATAGTAGGGACCTGTAAAATAATTATAATTTAGACTTCTAGTGTAACCCAGATACCTATCAAGCAGTTTTCACGAATATACAAACCTCTCAGCGGTTTCTGTAATTATGAAAACCTTGTAGCAATTTTTATAATTTTCATAAAATACTAAATTACAGTTCACACCACTAAAGAACTGTAACTATAGTATTAATCATAATCTCAATGCCAATTTGTATTGAGCTCCTGTTATTAAATACTTAAACATTTCTGCTTAACTTATCTAACCGCCGGATAATCAAATCTACTTGCAGGGTTTGGCCCGGTCAAAACTTATAAGCTTCCTTAAGGGGCATACTCAATACCGAACAATCGAGATGTAGATTTCGTCAATAATTAATATTCACCATATAATTAATACTACTATCCAACTCACTGGACTATAGACCATATAAGATCGCACCCTCTAATGAATCAAAATAACGAATATTAAATATACATAAATAATAATTATTTCAGAATTAAGAGTATAAACACTCTCATAATAACTTTAGGGTGCGAATTAATTTATATAATTAGTATAAAATTAATTATTCAAATGTGGTCATGTTCAATACACACAAGTGTACTAACACAGCGTGTCAGAATAATATACGATACTATTATCAGTTTCCCGTAATTAAGACAAACCTACTAAAATTCTGTGTTACAGTCGTACTGATAGTTTGTCCAATTCTATCTAAACTGTTAACAATAACTTATATTCTGTAAGAACCTATAATCTGGCCTTCTACGTGCAAGCCATACTCTACACACTAGATTAAATACTATACATAATAAAGGACAACCATGCATAACATTAAAGAAATGATATTGCATACATTGCTCATTAAGATGCTCATAAAATGAAAAATTAATTTTATTAAAATAAAATTAAATACTAAAACCAAAATAAAATTCATAGTTTTTAGTATACAATCCTGACAATCTTTCACTTATACTCAAAACAATGTTGCCATACATCTGGCTTCCATGCCCTCTATATGACGATCAAAAGTCTTAGCTGATAGGCACTTTGTAAAAGGATCTGCAAGGTTGTCCATTGATGCAATATTGGTCACAACAACATCACTTCTCTGTATAATTTTTCGTATAAGGTAACACTTACGCTCAATGTGTTTTTTTTTTCTTGTGGATTCTTGGTTCATTCGTGTTTGTAACTACTCCGCTATTATCACAATAAAGTGTAGTAGCCGATTGAACTAAAGGTACCACATCTAGATCCAATAGGAAGTTCCTGAGCCAAACAGCCTCCTTGGCTGCTTCAAAAGCTGCCACGTACTCGACTGCCATGGTGGAATCAGAAATGCAGGATTGCTTGATACTCTTCCAACTAATAGCTCTACCTCCTAAGATAAACACATATCCTGAAGTAGACTTACAAGAATTTTTGTATGACTTGAAATTCGAGTTTGTGTACCCTAAAGTTACTAGACTTTTTACCTGGAAAACCAATATATAATCTCTAGTCCTTTTCAATTACTTGATTATATTATTTAGTCCAATGCTCCTACCCTAGGTCAGACTGATATCTTCTAATCATGCAATGGCAAAGCAGATGTCGAGTCTAGTGCAAAGTATAGCATACATTAGGCTTTCTACTGCTGAAACATAAGGAACCACCTTCATCTTCTCTATCTCATCAGGTGTCTTAGGACATTGATCATTGGATAGAGTGATTCCATGTCTGAAAGGGAGAAACCCTTTTTTGGATTCCTGCATGCTAAAATGAGCAAGGATATCATCGATATACTTTACTTGTGATAAACCCAACATCTTTTATTTTTAATCTCACAAAAGCTTGATTCCAAGGATGTGACTTCCTTCTCCCAAGTCCTTCAGATCGAACTGCCTAGATAACTATCTACATAAAGTACTAGAAAGACTACCACATCGTTTCCCATGAGCAATATATCATCTACATAAAGTACTAGAAAGACCGCCACGCTTCCATCAAGCATCTTGTACACACAGGACTCATCTAGACTTCGATCAAAACTATAAGATTTTATAGCTTGATCAAATCAAGTATTCCAAGATCTCGATGCCTACTTAAGTCCATAAAGAGATCTCTTAATCTTGCACAACATGTGTTCCTAGCTCTTTAATATGAAACTATTTGGTTGTATCATATAGATACACTCGTTAAGACTTCCATTAAGGAAAGATGTCTTGACATCTATTTGCCATATTTCGTAATTAAAATGAGCCGCAATGGATAATAGAATTCGAATAGAGTTAAGCATGACTATTGGCGAAAAGGTTTTTTCATAATTGATCCCTTCTTTCTAAATGAACTCTTTTGCAGCAAGCCTAACTTTGAAGGTTTCAACCTTCCCGTCTACTTCTCTCTTCCTCTTGTAAATCCACTTGCATCTAATGAGTTTTATCTTTTTGGGTGGTTCTACGTGTTCTCAAACCTAATTAGAATACATGGATTCTATCTCTGAATTCATAGCCTTTTGCCAAATATCTATATCTTTGTCCTGAAGTGTTTTATTGTAGTTACAGGGTTCAGTATCCAGTTCTGTTGGGATCCTATCAAAAGACTCTCCCAAGAAGATATACCGATCAGGTTGATGAATAACCCTCCTACTACGACGAGGCACTACATATGTTTGTATACTAGCAGTAACATGGTGTGCAGAATCTGAACCCTGTGCACCATTACCCACATGCTCGTCTAGCATGTTAATGGTAGCACCCTATTCAAGATCTGCACCTGTCATGATAATTCTCCCACTACGACGAGACAATGGGATATCAGTGACTTGTGGTTCCTCTTTCGTTCTACTGGTATTTTCTTTCATTTCTTTCAGAACAATTTTACTATTGTTCATGTGGTCCATAATATAATTCTCTTCCAAGAATCGGGCATTGGTGCTAACAGTGACATTCTAATCCTTAGGATTATAAAATAAACTACCCTTCGTTCCCTTGAGATACCCAACAAAGAAACAGACTTCTGTCATTGGTTCCAACTTACCTGCGTTCCCTTTCTACACATGTGCTAGACACCTCAAAACTCGAATATGTCTCAGACTAGGCTTATGCCCGGTCCATAATTTTGTGGGAGTCGAAGTTACTGACTTAGAAGGTTACTAAGTTCATAATATAAGCTGTTATCTCTCATGCGAGTCCCTAAAATGAATCGGGTAATCCTGAATAACTCATCATTGACCTTACCATCTCTATAAGAGTCATATTCTTTCTTTCTGCTATACCATTCTATTACGGAGTATCTGGTGCAGTCAACTGGGATATAATCTCTTCTGATGATAAGTAGTCCCTAAACTCTTCAAAGAGGTACTCCCCACCACGGTCGAATCGTAGTGATTTGACACTTTTACCCAGATGCTTATCTACCTTCGCCTTGAATTCTTTAAATTTCTCAAAGCATTCAGACTTACGGTGCATCCGGTAAATGTATCCATACCTTGAGTAGTCATCAATAAAACTGACAAAGTACTCAAAGTCACCTCTAGCCCGGATTATCATAGGACCACATACATCAGAGTGAACCAGTTCTAACGGTTCATTAACTCTATAGATTTTGGCCAAAAATACCTCTTGGTTATCTTATCCTCTAAGCAGGATTCACATACCGAAAGTACCGCCACTTTTAATGAACTCAAAGATCTATCTTCTACCAGTCTATTTATCATTTTTAGATTAATATGACCTAAGCGTATGTGCTAAAGAAATATTTAGTTCATTAAAGAAAGAAACTTTCTCTTATATGGTAAATTAGATATGTTATTCAATTCAGTTAGTTGTAGTGCATGAGAGATAAGAGATATAACATATAGATCGTCCACTAATGTATCAGAACAAATAAAATATTTATTTTTCTTAATAATCACAGGGTCATTAAAATGAACAGAATATTTACCATTTATTAAATTAGAAATCGAAATTAAATTTCTTCTAATTGAAGGTACATAAAGACAATCTTTCAAAATTAAAATCCTTTCGTTACTAAAGCTGAGAGTGGCATCTTCTACTGCAACTGTTACCACCCTTGTATTATTACCCATATATAGGTATATTTTCCCATCATTGAGCTGACTGGTTTTTTAGAACTCCTACAAAGAATTGTAGACGTGATTAGTGGCTCTCATATTTACACATTAGGTACCGGTAGATAACACCACCAAATATGTTTCAACCACTAGCGAGCAGAAATTACTTGGTTTGCTCTGGTTACTGAGGAAAACTAGACACTGCTTTTTCCAATGCCCAAACTGGTTACAGTGATAGCGCACTTGTCTTTCGACTTCTTCACTCTAGCTTTTGGTCCCTTAACTGCTTTTAGACCTATGTCTCTCTGTTTCTAAATCATTTTCTTCTTCTTGGCTTTCGACTTAGATGAAGAACCTGTTGGAGGCAATTCTGCCAAGATCTTTTTTTTTTGAAAAATGATTATCAATAAAAAATTAAAGGGACGAGCAAATGCTGAAACGGGCTCTAGATAAAATTTTTGACGAAGAACGATCAAAATAAAACCCGTGCAACCAAAGTTAATTTAGAAGAATACCTCTTGTAAATCTAATCTTCAACTACGACTTGATTCTAAGTTGAAGCTCTAGTCAGATTTTCTACCGTATTCCCTTATGCGATCCTCGAACGTAATGTGGGTTACGATCCTCCGAGAACTTGTACCAGTCGAATCCCGATATATTTTTTAAGTCTTGAAAGACAAAAATAATATATCAAGAATGATATCAAAATCAATCTAAACTGGTTCAGTTTATCCGCATATATATAGGGCTATAGCAGGGACTTTGAGAGTAATTATGAGTAAGACTTTTAGTGGAACACAGATATCTACGGGCATTTTTTGCAATTATGGAAAGTCGCAGCGGTTTCTGCAATTTCTATAAAACACTGAATTATAGTTCACACCACTAAAGAACTATAATTGCACTATGACCCATAATTTCAAGACCTTCTTGTATTGAGTTCCTGTTATTAAATGCTTACCATTTCTCCCCACGTTAAGATTCTTGATAGTCTCCAATTAAATTTAATTACTGACAATTTAATTTAATCGGCATCTTCATATTCTTTAAACCATTTCTCTTAACTTATTTGACCGCCGAATAATTAAATCCACCTATAGGGTTTAACCCGGTCAAAACTTATAAGGATCCTTAAGGGGGTATCGTCAATCCCGATCTTTCGGGGCTTGAATTCCGTCAATAATTAATATTTTCCGTATAAATAATACCGTTGTCCAACTCACTGGGAATATAAACTCATATAAGATCGCACCCTCTAATGAATCAAAACAATGAATATTAAATATATGCAAATCAATAATTATTTCAGAATTAAGAGGATAAGCACTATTTATAATAACGTTAGGGTGTGAATTAATTTATATAGTCAGTAGTCAGTACTAAATTAATTACCTCAAATGTCCCGTTTAATACACGCAAAGTGTATTGGCACAGAGAGTCGAAACAATAGACGACGCTATTATCTGTTCCCCGTAATCAAGACGGGCCTACTAAAATTCTGTGCCACAGTCATACCGATAGTATGCCCATTTTCATCTAAACTGTGAATATAAAATTTATATTCTGCAAGAATCTAAAATCTGGTCTTCTGTATAAGCCGTACTATACACACCAGATTAAATACTATACAGAATATCGGACATCCATGCGTAACAAATAAATGATATACATACATTACTCATACAGATTCTTATAAAATGAAAAACTAATTTTATTAAAAATAAAATTAAATACTAAAAATATGGTTTTCAGTATACCAACCATAACAATCTCCCACTTATACTCAAAACCATGCAGCTATACATCTGACTCACATGCCCTCTACATGACTATCAAAAGTCTTAGCCAGTACGCTCTTTATAGAGGATCTGCAAGGTTGTCTCCTGATGTAAGCACTATATCTGACTGAAAATCTGAGTCTGCGTACCTCAAAGGTACTAGAGTCTCTGCCTGGTAAACAAATATATAATTCTTAGTCCTTTTTAGGTACTTAATTATATTCTTTATCGTAATCCAATACTCCTACCCTGGATTAGACTGATATCTTCTAACCATGCCAACGGCAAAGCAGATATCAGGTCTAGTGCAAAGCATAGCATACATGAGGCTTCCTACTATCGAAGCATAAGGAATCGCCTTCATTTTCTCTATCTCATCAAGTGTCTTAGGACACTGATCCATGGATAGAGTGATTCCATTCCTAAAAGGGAGAAACCCTTTCTTGGAATCCTGCATGCTAAAACGAGTAAGAATATCATCGATATACTTTTCTTGTGATAAGCCCAACATCCTTTGTTTTCGATCTCGCATAAGCTTGATCCCAAGGATGTGATGGCTTCTCCCAAGTCCTTCATATCGAACTGCCCAGATAACCATACTTTAACCATAGATAATTCCCCCACATCGTTTTCGATGAGCAAGATATCATCTACATAAAGTACTAAGAAGATCAACACGCTTCCGTTACGCTTTTTGTACACACATGACTCATCCAAACTTTGATAAAAACCATAAGACTTTATTGCTTGATCAAACCGAGTGTTCCAAGACCTCGATGCCTACTTAAGTCCATAAATGGATCTCTTAAGTTTACACAACATGTGCTCCTGGCCCTTTGCAATGAATCTGTCTGGTTGTATCATATAGATACACACGTCAAAACTTTCATTTAGGAAACCTGTCTTGACATCCATTTGCCAGATTTTGTAATCAAAATGTGCGGCAACGGATAAGAGAATTCGGATAGACTTAAGTATGGCTACCGGCGAAAAGGTTTTCTAATGCTCGATCCCATCTTTCTGAGTGAACCCTTTAGCAACAAGTCTAGTTTTGAAGGTTTTAGCCTTTCCATCTATTCCTCTCTTCCTCTTGTAGATCCACTTGCATCCAATGAGTTTTATCCCTTCGGGTGGTTCTACAAGTTTTCAGATCTGATTGGAATACATAGATTCCATCATTGAATTCATAGTCCTTTGCCAAAGATCTGCATCTTTGTCTTGTAGTGCTTCATTGTAGTTACAGGGCTCGGTATCCAGTTCTACTGGGATCCTGTCAAAAGACTCTTCCAAGAATATATACCGGTCACGTTGATGAACAATCCACCCACTACGACGAGGCACTACATGTGTCTGTGTACTAGCAGTAACAAGCTGTGCATAATCTCAACGCTGTGCATCAGCACCCTGTTCTTGATTTGCACCTGTCTTGATAATCGTCCCACTACGACTAGATAATGGAATATCAGTGACTTGTGGTTCCTCTTTCGTTCTACTGGCATTTCCTCTCAGTTCTTCCAGAATAATTTTTCTATTGGGCTTGTGATCCATAATATAATCCTCTTCTAAGAATCGGGCATTGGTGCTAACAATGACCTTCTGATCTCTAGGATTATAAAATAGACCACCCTTCGTTCCCTTGGGATACCCCACAAAGAAACAGACTTCTGTCCTTGGTTCTAACTTACTCGCATTCTCTTTTAGCACATGTTGGACACCCCCAAATTCGAATGTCTTTCAGACTAGACTTATGCCCGGTCCACAATTTTGTTGGAGTATAAGGTACTGACTTAGAAGGTACCAAGTTTAGAATGTAAGCCACTGTCTTTAAAGCGAGTTTCCAAAACGAATGTGGTAAACCTGAATAACTCATCATTGACCTTACCATTTTCATAAAAGTCCTATTCCTTCTTTCTGCTACACTATTCTGCTGAGGAGTGCCGGTGCAGCCAACTGGGATGTAATCTCCTCTGATGATAAGTAGTTCTTAAACTCTTCAAAGAGATATTCTCCACCACGGTCGGATCGTAGTGATTTGATACTTTTACCTAGATACTTCTCTGCCTCCGCCTTGAACTCTTTGAAATTTTCAAAGCATTTAGACTTACGGTGCATCAGGTAAATGTATCCATACCTTGAGTAGTCATCAATGAAATGACAAAGTACTCAAAGCCACCTCTAGCCTGGATTGTCATAGGGTCACACACATCATAATAAATCAGCTCCAACGGTTCTTTATCTCTATAGCCTTTGGCTGAAAGGTGCCTCTTGGGTCATCTTACCCTCTAAGCAAGATTCACAGACTAGAAGTGTCTCCACTTCCAATGAACTCAAAGGTCCATCTGCTACCAGTCTGTTTATCCCTTTTAGATTAATATGACCCAAGCGTAAGTGCCAAAAAAATGTTTGGTTCATTAAAGAAGGAAACTTTCTCTTATATGGTAAATTAGATGTGTTATTCATTTCAGTTAGTTGCTGTGTAGAAGAGATTGAAGTAATAATATAAAAATTATCCACCAATGTACCAGAACAGATAACCTGCTTATTATCCTTAATAACCACAGAGTTATTAAAATAAACAAAATATCCATCTTTAGCTAATACAGAAACAAAAACTAAGTTCCTTCTAATGACAGGTACATAAAGACAATCTCTCAATATTAAAACCTGATCTCTACCAAAATCGAGAGTGACATCTCCTACTGCAACTGCTGTTACCTTTGTATTATTGCCCATATACAGGTAAATCTCTCCATCACTGAGTTGTCGAATTTTTTGGAACTCCTACAATAATTACAGACATGATTAGTGACTCTCGTATCTACACATCAGGTACCGATAGATAACACCGCTAAACATATTTTCACAACCAGTGAACAGAAATTATCGTGTTTGTTCTGCCTTCTGAGAAATACTTGACATAGCTTTTTTTAGTGTCGGGTCTGGTTGTAGTGAAAACATCTGCCTTTCAGCTTTTTTACACCAGTCCGTGGCCCACTAACTATCCTGAAAAATGTGTCGCCCTGTTTCTGAACTTTTTTCTTCTTCATGCCTTTCGGCCACGAGGAAGAATCTTTTTTCTGAAACAGACACATTTCTTAATATTTAAGGAATACCATTTGTAGTTAAAGCTATATCCATATTATATTTTCAGTCAACAAAATTTGGTCCCGTAAGTTTGTTTTCTTTGAGTATTGAAGCGAGTGGGTTGAAATCCATTTTA
>JAOTRH010108603.1:0-15467 GCA_034768845.1 Heliamphora exappendiculata | reverse complement strand
CTTTTTGGCTTTTGATTATTATATTTGAGATTTTTGTTGTAGAGATTTGATGTTTCTTGAGTACTTTATTGGTTGTAGGAATTTAACCATTTTGGATTATTATATTAGGATTATTATATATTAGGTATAACCCGTGTTTAAAGGCACTATTACTATTTTTTTAAAATCATTCAGTGGCTTGCAATGACGACTGAAGTTATAAGAAACAAAATATAAAAAAAAAAGTAGTGACAGATCAATATGTTGTTCAAATACTCGAATTAAATATTAACATATCAATTAAAAAATATACAATTATCACATCTTAATTGGTAGTTATACTTGAATTAAATAATAACCATTCAAAAAGACAAAAGTCCCAATGAACTTCATCTCACCGTTGGATTGTTTAGAAAGAATAGGAGCTCTTGGATCAATAGATACATATCACATCAATCATTGTAACTTGTTATATATATATATATTAGTATTATTATATTAGTATTTTATTTATTTTGATTATTTTAATGAGGGTTGTGTGTTGTAGAGATTTAATATTTGTTTATTATTTTATTGTGTTGTTGTTGTAGAAATTCCCCTATATATACACTTATATATATAAGACTTGTGTTGGAGATTATGTGAGTGAATGAGTGTGTATGATATTATTTTAATTTATATTTTTGTAATTTAATACGTTATGCTGCTATTATTATTGTAAATTTTATAGTTTCTATCGTTTTCATTATTTATTTCGTTTTATTTATTATTATTTTTTCTGTTAATTGGATAATTCTCTAAGTTGGGTGGTTGTTGGCAATCCTAGTTGGCATATTACCGTTGCCAATAACACTCCTAAAAAGTGAGTCCTTACAAAGACTATCTAGAAGACGGCACTTGTCCAATGTTGCTTTCTTTACTTAAGGTTCCGTTCGTTTCAACGTAAAATATTTATTTAGTAAAATATTTTCCATGTAAAATATATGAAGTATTTTTCCTTTTCTATTTTTATTTTCTAGTGTTCGACTGACACAAAATATTTTCAAAATAAAGTATTTTATTGTTGAATTGAAACAAGATATTTTCTTTCACAATGTTATGGAAAATATCTGCAAATGGTATGATGCCTCCTGGAGCTTTGTTACTGTTTGGAATAACTTTTCTTGTGACATTTTTTGTGGCTTTTTTCATTTTTTTTGAACTTTTTTACTTTTTTGCTCTAGATTTTTTATTTTTTTGATTCTTCATGATAAAACGAATCTAAAAATATAACCGTTTTGGTTAGAGGTGAAAAAAGTTCACGAAAGACGAAAAAAGTCAAAAAAGCCAAAAAGTCTTGAAGTGGCTTTTTAAAGATCTTTTTTCGTCTTATATGATCTTTTTTTACTTTTTGGTCATTTCTTTTACTTTTCTAGTTTCTCGTAAGGAGAGAAATCTAAAGCTATCACTATTTGAACTAACGTAAAAAAATTCACTAAAGACGAAAGAAATCCATATATAAAAGGCTTAAGAAAAGCTATCCCAAGCAATAGTTCCCACTGTCGTTGGTTTATGTGTCTTCGTTTTAGAAATTAATACAAAAAATATGAAAATTCTGGAAAGGATTAGACTCAAGACGTGTCTCTTAAAAAACCAAAAAACAACCTACCAATTTATTTAAAGGAAAATAACTTCATTTTCTGATGTAAAATATTTTACTAAAAAAATTATTTCACTTACTTTTTGCTAACTGAACAATGAAAAATAGGTATAATATTTTACCAGAAGATATTTTACGTTGAAACGAACAGAACCTTAGTGTGTAATGCAAAGTAAGATTCTTACAGTTGATAATCTAGTTCGTAGGAAGATAGTTATACTCAATTGGTGCTTCTTGTGCAAGAGGGATGGGAGTCAATAGATCACCTCCTTCTACATTGCGTTGTGACTTTGGGAACTTTGGACCTCAATCATCTAATGGTTTAGTTTAGTTTGGGTTTTTCTTAGAAAGGTAGTAGAGTTCCTTTGTTGCAAGGTGCTAAGGTCAAAAAGAGGAGGAGAAAGTAATGGCCGATGATTCCATTGTGTTTGATGTGGCTCACTTGGCAGGGGAGAAATTGCTGGCTTTTTTATGGCATTGAGAGCCTCATGTTCAAGCTTCGTATAGTTAGGGGAAGGAGTGCTATCCTTCTCTTAATCAATTTGTAGATTTTTTTAGACCTTTTTGATACACATGTAAGTGTATGTGGCCTTTGTGTGGTTGGCCCCTTTTTGTGTGATTGCCCTCCGCCCCTTTTTTTCTTCTTTTTGTATACGATGGCATTCCCTTAATGCTTCTTTTATAATACTTTTGTTACTTATCAAAAAAGAAATTTCTCATTCCAATACTAGGTAGAGGAAGACAGAACCAATTTGTTTGTATAAATGTCACGAGTTGACAAATTATAAAATACTGATGATAAACAAACCAAGAAAAGGAATTGAAAGTTCAGGCAATCAATGAAAGAGAGCTCAATTTCAAATTTTAACACATCTGTTTTCATATCTAAACAGCAGTCAGTCAATCAATTTTAATGATGAATATTATGGTCTTTTGGATGCACGTGTGACTTTTTTGGATGTTTATTTCCAAGGGAATGGTATACAAAGTCAACATATCTCAGTGAAGACCATAGGATTTATGGCTACAGAATTCCCCGTTGTTTATAGTGGTTGGATATTAAATAAAATATCCTTATGTTTGATTGCTCAAAGTTCAATCTTTCGAGTTAAAACATATTATGCTGCAAATAAACATGGAGTGAGTAAATGTATCAAATGTTTGTACAATATTATTGTAATTTACAGAATTGGTTTATCTCATACTTCTTATTTATAGCATTTCTCAGTTATTGAACTTTACCACTGTACATATACTATGTGAAGTTTGTTAACTTTCCAATTCTATTGGGGGAACAATGATCAATCTAAGCTTTTTAATTATGCTCCAACTCCAAGGAGTGGTATTATTTCTTGTGTTAATATAAAAACCTTTACCCTGTTTTGGTCACTCCTGTGTGTGTTGTTAGGAGGTGCATCGATTACAAACCTAAAATCCGGTAGTATTTTCTCTTATAAACTTAAAATCCGGTAGTATTTTCACGGAACTGTTAAGCTCAAAATTCAACCCACGTTTTTGCACTTGTTAGCTAGAACCTAGATCTTTACAACTGTGTTTGAAGCCATGATTGCTGTTGTTATGGCTCAATATGCTTGTCAAATCCATTTTCTCTTCCATCTCTCAACATATAACATTTAACCCAAAAAACAGCTTTGCTCTTGCAACTGGTGAAGTATGATTACTAGTTGGAGAAGGAAAACTAATTTAGAAATTGACACCAGCATCTAGGCGGTGATGGCATTGTTAATTATGCTTGTGTTAGAATCATCGAGTATAAATGACTTTTTGTTTGCTTTTCTGTGGAGAATGACCTTGTTTTCCATATTTGTTTTGGGTCTGTTATGGATTTGTTATAAATATACATCTAGTTTTCAATGGAAATTGTTCTTCTGGTGAAAATATGATACATTTTAGAGGCCTTTGGATACTTGAGATGCAATGAGAAGGGACATTTTGGACGCTGATCATAAGTGATGGGACAATTAAACGCCCAATATTGATTTTGTTCTTTTGTTTAAAATTAATGCCAAAAAGAGTTCCACACATGTTTTTTGTTTGATTCTTTCTTTCTCTACTTAATCCTCTCCTTTAAGTTCTTCTCTGCAATCGGATTAAGAGACAATGTTGGTTTTTTTTTATGCAGATCTCAAAACTGAGCATGATTCCAGTAGTTTGCATAATGGAGTGGATCCTTCATAATAAGAACTACACAAGGGAAGTTAAAATGTCTGTTGTAGTTGTGGTCATTGGTGTGGGTGTTTGCACTGTAACTGACGTCAAAGTTAATGCCAAAGGTTTTCTATGTGCCTGCATAGCAGTGTTGTCTACATCATTGCAACAAATTGTAAGTACTTTTATAATTCCCCTCATGTACTTGCTAGTTATGCTGACTGCAGTGCTTTGTGAACAAGAGGGCGATTGGATTAATACTCATTGATTTGACTATATTATAGCTGAGGAATGGTTTTAATGCATCATGATGATATAGGACAACGTTTATGCAACTTACACACCAGGTAGTACATAGATTAAGATTTGAGAACCTGAAGGTTAGATGAGAATAAAAGAAATGAAAATAATTGGAGAGAACAACTTGGAAATCACACATTGAGAAGTATATTTCATATAAATTTTTAGGTAATTTTTAAAACTGCCACAACTTTTGAAAAAAAAAATGAATTACCTCCTTTGAAAAATAACACTTTGGCCCATACTTTGGAAACTACTTTGCAACCAAATCCTTGAATAAATGTAATTAATTCACAAAATGTGTATAATTCATGCAATGTCAAAAATCTAGAAACGGGGTGTTTCAAGCACTAAGTTCACTCGCAAGGATACATGTGTGAGCAAGTTAGAAGAGCAAGTTGCGGTAGCTGTGGCAGATGAAGTATCGAGCTGGGCAATGAGACGCCTGAGAATTTGTAGTTCATTATGAGAAAGAGGAACAACATTAGTAGACTTGGCCCACAAAAATCTGAGACATTTAAGCATGGAAATGCGTAAAGCCACTCCGACCACCATTGTGCCCTTGGATAGGCGACTAGAGCTACAAACGAGTGAAGTTGAGTTTTATAGTGTTTGCAAGCACTAAGTGCACTTGTAACGATACATATGTGAGCCAGGTGGAAGAGGAAGTTGAGATAGTAGTTGTGACAGCCGGGCAATGAGATGCTTGAGAAATTGTAGATCATTATGAGAAAGAGTAGCAGTGTCATTAGACTAGCCTACAAAAATCTCAGGCATTTGACCATGGGAACACATAGAGCCACTTTGACCACCGCTGCGCCCTTGGGTAGGTGACTAGGGACACAAACGAGTGAAGCATAACTGAGTTTTCTAGTGTTTGCAAGCACTAAGTGCACTTGCAAGGATACCTATGTGAGCAACTTAGAAGGGGAATGTTGATACCCCATTTTGTGCCACTGCCACTTTTCTGATATCTACACCAAAGCAAATCATCTCAAAGCAAGCCCCCGAAGGCGGGCAAATTTTTCAATCCAAATACGACAAGTGACGAATATCATACAAGGTATCGTGAGCTCAATCCAATCCCCATTCAATTGCCAGGAATGACGATCTTATCCATCTGATTGTCACGAACAGCGATTTTATCCATTTTGTCTTCACGAATTGCGATCTTATTCATCCGATTGCCACATATGGCGATCCTATCCACCCAATCTCCACAAACGGCGATCTTATCCATTCGATCACTACCAATAGTGATCTCCACCATCTGATCACTATTGATGACAGTTACATCTTTGTAATCATCACAAACGACGATCTCATCATCTCTTCTCATCCCAAATATTAATTTGGCATGCTTATTAACCTTCATCACCTCTGAATGGTGACTTTCTTTTTTTCATCGCATTGTGTAACATTCATCTCATTGCATATCATCACACGAGAATAGTCTTTAGGTTCCCCTTAGGTTGCCAATCAAATGTCATTCAAATCAAACTGTATGTTAATCCCATAAAATATTTGGTGATACCTCAAAACCCAGTATCAATTCCCACCACTGGGATGAAATCAGATAATTTAACTGATGATAAATCTGGTTACACCTCTTTGATCGTCCCAACCAAGTTTCAGCCCAATTAGAGTCCATTTGCTGGGCGATAGCCCAAATTCCACAAAACTACTTTCAATCCAATTGGACTATTCTCACGAATCAAGAAACTTTTTGACAAAATTGTTTTCACTGTTGCATTCAGAATACAAGTCTTTCAAAAAAAACCCTTCAAATATCTTTCACACACCAGTGCCTGGACAGTAATACACCTCAAGGGGCAAAAACCCCAAACTTCTGCACAAGTTTGTTGTGGCCTCTAGGAATTGCGTGCACCATGGATTGTGGTCTAGGGTGGTCCACAACGCCCTACCACTTCGTAGGGTCCACTTGTCAGCTAAGCTGTGATCCCCGAGCCTGCTGCAGCTCCGGAGAACTGCAACAAGGCTTGTTGCGACTCTTCAAGACTACAAAATCTAATTTTGGTTGCCTATAAATAGCAGCCCCCTCTTCACAAAACACCCTTTGAAGCTCCTCTTGCGAGCCTCTTGCATAATCTCTGTCTCTGTCTCTCTTTCTCTCTCTCTCTCTAGAAAAGCCCTCCATGTTTGGAAGCCCTGATGATGAGCCGACCCTTTTCCCCCGACACCTCTCTACCCCCCTGGTTTTGCAGAAATTCCCCAGTACCTCTTTCGAGTTTTGTAATGTTTTCTTAGGCTATCTCTTTAAATATAGCATTCATATTTACATCCTGCTCATTTCAATTCCATTTAAGTTCTTCAAAACGTTCTATTTTAAGTCATTACTTCACAAGTTTCAAAATATTTTCCATCAAAAAGGCCATTTACTTGGCTCAAATTTATACAAATAATCCTTTCATAAATTTCAAGTAAAACTACCCCCATGTAAAAGTGCTGCCGAAATGCTACCCATCTTTCTCTAGTTAAAAGAAAGTATGCTCTACAGTCACCATTACGAGGGATCTTCTATTTCAAGAATTTGAAGATTATTAAGATGTCAAGCACGACAAAGTGTTGCCCAAATCATCTTTTCCATGTCTAAAATTCCTTTTATCAAAAACACAAAGTTAGTCTCTCGAAATTTTCATAAACATAAGAAGCATCCATGTCTTCTTTTATGCCGCTACACCTGCTATTTTGCGGTTTTGCCTACATGCATTTGAATACTTGAATCACAATACTGTACGATCATTCTGCACAAAATTAGAAAGACTTGTAAAAGTCTATGTCCTGTGTACCAAACCAAAGACAGTCACAGTACTGTTAATGAAATCCCAAAATATATTTTAACTTGAGAAAACCTTCCCCGCGAGGAAGCTTCGACAGTTTATTCTCAAAAGCCCTCCCCACGTGAAGGAATTGCTCAGTTTTTTATTATTCAAAAGCTCAAAAGAGTATGCTCTATAGTTGCCACCTCGATGAATCTTTTCATTCCTAATTTTATCTTTTCTAGTCTTACCGCACATCCACCTTAACATTCTCGTCACACAGCCCTCATCTTATTTATGTGATCTTTCTTAACAGCCCAACATTCTATCCCATATAAAATCGCTGGTCTAATAGTTGTCCTATAAAATTTTTCTTTTATTCTTGTAAGTATCCGTCGATCACATAAAACTTCGGAAGCATTTCTCCACTTGAGCGAATTAGTTTTGATTCTATGGGTTACATCATTTGCAACCTTTCCATCTTTGTTAATAATTGAATCTAGATAACAAAAATACTCACTCTTAAGTATTTCTTGATTTTGAATTTTTATTTTTTCACCATTTATACTCCTATTACTGCTAAAAATTTATTCCATATATTCAGTTTTGTTTCTACTTATTCAAAATTCTTTTCATTTCAAAGATTTTCTCCACATTTCTAATTTAGCGTTAACCCCACTCCTAGTCTCATCCATTAAGACAATATTATCAACAAACAACATACACCTGTTGGAGGCAAAACTGTCAATATCTTTGTTTTTGCAAACGATTATCTGAAAAAATTAACTGGACGGGCAAACGCCAAAACGGGCTCCAGATAAAAACTTTTGATGGCGAACGATCAAAATAAAACCCGTGCACTTGAAGTTAATTTAAAAGAATATCTTTTTTTTTACCGGTTGAATCTTCAACTACGATTTGAATCCGAGTTGAAGCTCCTGTCAGATCTTCTACTGTATTCCCTTATGCGATTCTTAGATATAGTGTGGACTATAATCCCCCGAGAATTAGTACTGGCAGAACCAGGACAGCTTTAGTCTTAGAAGACAAGTTATGAAACTGGTTCAGTCTACCCGCATATTTATAGGGCTACAACAGGAACTTAGGGAGTAATTATGAGTAAGACTTCCAGTGGAATAAAGACATGTATCGGCAGTTTCTGCAATTAAGCAAACTTCATAGCGGTATCTGCAATTATGGAAAACTAGCAGCGGTTTCTGTAGTTTCCATAAAATACTGAATTACAGTTCACACCACTAAAAAACTATAATTGTACTCTGACCCATAATCTCATGACCATATAGTATTGAGCTCCTGTTATTAAATACTTACCATTTCTTTCCACGTTAAGATTTTCAATACCCGTCAATTAAATTTAATTACTGGCAATTTAATTTAATCGGTATCTTGATATTTCTTAAACTCTTCTGCTTAACTTATTTAACCGCCGAATAATTAAATCCACTTACAGGGTTTGGCCCGGTCAACTTATAAGCTTTCTTAAGGGGGTATCGTCAATCCCAATCTTTCGGAACGTGGATTCCGTCAATAATTAATATTTGTCATATAAATAATACCGCTATCCAACTCACCGGGAATATAGACCCATATAAGATCGCACCCTCTAATTAATCAAAATAACGAATATTAAATATATGCAAATCAATAATTATTTCAGAATTAAGAGGATAAGTACTATTCATAATAACCTTGGGGTGAATTAATTTATATAGTCAGTATAAAATTAATTACTCCAAATGTTTCGTTCAATACACACAAAGTGTACTAGCACTGAGAGTCAGAATAATAAACGACGCTATTATCTATTCCCCATAACTAAGTCAGGTCTACTAAAACTCTGTGTCACAGTCGTACCGATGGTATGTCCATCTCTATCTAAACTATGAACATAAAACTTATATTCTGCAAGAACCTAAAATCTGATCTTCTGTGTGTAAATCGTACTCTATACACCAGATTAAATACTATACCGAATATTAGACATTCATGCATAACAAATAAATGATATGCATACATTGCTCATAAAGATTTTCATAAAATGAAAAATAAAAAATTAAATTAAATACTAAAAACATGATTTTCAGTATACCAATCCTAATAACACCATGGGACCACATCCTGAATGTGTTTAGTCAATTCATCCATAACTAAGACAAAGAGATAAGGACTCAAAGCCGATCCTTGGTGTAATCCTATTGTAATTGGAAATTCACTTGTTTCTCCTATAGGTGATCTAATTATCGTGGTGGCTCCATCATACATGTTTCTTATCAGATCAATGTAACATTTTTTCACTCATTTTCTCACCAACGCCCACCATATGATATCTCTAGGCACTTTATCATAGGTTTTTTCTAAATCTATAAAAACTATATGAAGATTTTTCTTCTTTTCTCTATACTTCTCTATTAATCTCCTTAGTAAATGAATTGCTTTCATAGTTGATCTACCAGGCATAAAACCAAATTAATTCTGTAACACATTGTTGTTAGCCTTATATGATGTTCAATCACTCATTCTCATAATTTCATCGTATGACTCATCAACTTAATACCTCAATAGTTGTTATAATTTTGAATATCTCTTTTATTTTTATATATAGGTACACTAGAATACTCTTTCTCCACTCTTCGGATATTTTTCTAGTTATTATGATTTTGTTAAATAACTTTGTTAATCAATACACTCCCACTTCGCCTAAGCATTTCCACACCTCCACAAGGATACCATCTGGTCCTAAAGATTTTTCTGATTTCATTATCTTCATTGTAGTTTTTACTCCAAACTTCCTTATTCTGCAATAAAACTTATATTCTTTAGTTTCATTCGAGTTATCAGATTCCTCTCTTTCAAATCTTTCCACGTGTTTTTCATTTAATAATTTCTCAAAATGGATTTTTCACCCTTTTTAATCTCCTCGTCATTTACTAGCACCCTTGAATTCTCGCTTTTTATATAATTAACTTGAGTAAGATCTCTTGTTTTCCTTCCTCTCCACTTAGTGAGTTTGTAGATGTTTTTTTCTCCCTCTTAACTATCTAATTTAGTATAAAAATCATCATAAGTTTTTAATTTCGCATCTCTAACGATTCTCTTAACGTCTTTGCAAGTTTTCTTATATCTCCTAAAATTGTCTTCATTTTTTTCCTTTTGCCACCTTTTAAAACATTCCTTATTTACTTTTACTATGGCATGGACCTCGTCATTCCACCATTAAGTTTCCTTAGTTATAGGGCATTTCTCTTTCAACTCTCCAAGAACTTCTTTCGATATCTTTTTAATATATTCTGTTATTGTACTCCAAACAGTATTTGTATCTTCTTCTAAATCCCATCTTACTTGTTTACACATTTTCTCTTTAAAAATCTTCAATTTCTCACCTTTAAGATTCCACCATCTAATTCGTGGGATTTTAATATCTCTTCTCGCTTTAAATTGCCCCTTTATGTGAATATCTAGTACCACAAATCTATATTGTGATGTTAAGCTCTCTCCATGAATGACCTTGCAATCTTTACATATTAAACGATCTATGTTCATAGTAAGAAAATAATCTAATTGACTTTTATGAGACCCATTCTTAAAGGTTATTAAGTGTTCTCACTTTTTAAAAAAAGTGTTGGTTAATATAAGATCAAATGCTACTACAAAATATAGAATCCTCTCTTCGGCCTCATTTCGATCACCAAAACCAAATTCCCCATGAACCTTCTCATATCCTTGTCTCTTGTTTCCTATGCGCCCATTGAAATCTTCACCTATAATTATCTTCTCTCCTACTGGTATTTCTTAAACTATTTTATCCATTTGATCCCAAAATTACCCTTTAGTATGGTCATTCAACCCTACCTGAAGTGCATAGGCACTAATTATATTAACTATGATTTTTTCAATCACAAGTTTAATTAGAATTATCCTATTTTCATTTCGCGTGATTGTTACTATATTATCTTGAAAGTGTTTAATTACTATTATTCCTACACTATTTCTACGTCTCTCTTTCTCAGTGTAATAGGCTTTATACTCTGTATTATCTTCTTCTTTTTTTTATTTCTCCCTTACTCATTTAGTCTCTTGTAAGCATGCCATGTTAATTTTTTTTCTAATCATAGCATCAACTAATTCCATTGTTTTACTTATTAAAGTTCATATATTCCAAGTTGCTAATCTAAGTTTATAGTCCTGTGCTAACTTTTTTATCCACGCTCGTCCAAGGAAGCGCAGGAACCTTTGCTCACTTTTCACCACACTCGGGCGCTAGTGTGGTGCCCCTCGCCCATTTTTTGAAATGCGGAAAGGTAATCGCAACGCTTCCCTTAAGGGGGACGTCATAGCATCGATACGTAAATTCATTGGATTCATGGAGATCTGACGGATTTTTTTATTTACTACTGTCAGCTACCTAACGCCTAACCATCCTTCTTTCTCCGGACTTGGGACTGGCTGTATACCAGATAATACTTTAAATACTACATAGGCGGAGTTGCTCGATTGAACTATGTCAGACATAATTCCCACTATAAATATGTAGGCAACCGAGCTAGTCTTGGTCCATCTTCAAAAGTATTCACTAATCACACAGCTATCTCTGGATCAAGTTGATTTGAGTCTGATTCCCTCTCAGAATTTATATGTAGCCAATCCTACTCAATCCGGCTTCAGGATTTTAAAGGCATGTTTCCATTTCAAACATAAAAAAAGATAGGTTTCTTTTAATTATGTCTTTACAACAAAAAGAATGCAGTACTGAAAGGATGTTGTGGGGGTGCCTAACACCTTACCCACACGTAACAGTAAATCCCCAAATTCAGTTTCTTGTTTGCAGACCGAATCAAACGAGTCGTATCAAAACCAGGCATAGGGTTCGTAAATTCTTTTCAAAAGCACAAACCATCTATCAGAAATCGTAAGTTCTTTTTTATTAAAGAGTACAGAACGAGGTGTCCCGACACTTCTTATTAGCTCCCGCTAAATGTCAGGTGGCGACTCTTCAATTTTCAACAAAAATGGCGTGAAACAAAGTCAATAGGATTTTCAAACTGTCGCATTTTAAAGTCATAGATTAAGGCACGGTTGTCCTCCCTACAGTAGCATTACTCGAAAGCCGAAGGGCTGACAGGGAATGATATGTCAAGAAAGGGATGATCCAAAACCCAAACCCAACAAAAAAGTCTTGAGAGAAAAGAGGACTATCAAGCAGGTCATGATATGGGGTGCAACAAGGAAGTTGGGGTAGTAGCTAGCTGTGGCAGAGTTAGGCAATGAGACGCCTGAGAATTCGTAGCTCATTCTGAGAACGAGTAACAGTATCAATGGACTAGCCTGCCAAAAAATTGTCGCATTTGAGCATTGGAACACAGAACCACTACCTTGCCCTTGGGTAGGCGACTAAGGCTACAAACAAGTGAAGCTGAGCTGAGTTTTCTGGTGTTTGAACTCTGCTCGATTCATTTTGGGAGGGTTCAGGCTCCTTTCGAGCTCAAATCAGTCCAAAATAATGTCAAAACTCAGCTTGTGTTGCCTCAATTTTTAAGTTGTTCCAACACTAACTGTTGCATCAACCCCCTATATACTATCAGTTTTTTTTTTAATTTTATTACCATCATTTCTAACTTATATGTGTGTGTATATACACACACACATTACATATAGACACTTTGTATTCATTGAATATGAGAGTAGCTGATGTGGGTTGAGTTAAATTTTATAAAAGTGGGAGCTGATGAATAATTCAATTTGTGACTTGTGCATCCAATCCGCCCTCCTTCCCATATTGAATGGATAATGCATCAGGCATCCCATCCTGTATAAAAGATAACCATTACTCTTTTGGTCCCTCATCTAATAAAGAGAGATGCATATGGCATCAACACCCTTCATAAAAGTTTGGGGTTACAATTAAAAATAGTGCTATAAATGTTACTTCAATGAATGCATACTTCTAAAGAAGTCAAAAAGTTCCACAATTGATGCATGAAATTAGTATATTAAATTTGTAAACTAGTATAAACTGATATATTAATTTTCTAAACTAGTTGAGCCTAATCGAGTTGTGCTCTAAACAGCTTGGAAACCCTAATAATAATTATAATCAATATCCTGCCATATAATACTCAGCTCTCTACATAATGTCCAGCAATAGACTTCATCTTCTGGTCCTATCTGGGGATCTTTTTTCGCAATTCATATACCTAAGCATCATTAACCATTTTTAGAGTACATCTCCTATGCGGTGTCCAGTGGTAAAAAATGCAATCGGTAGTGGGTTGCATAGAATTAATCTACCATGACATGATGAGTGCATTTTCTGAAGTCCGAGTATTGCGCACAGGGGTTTGGTTGGTTCTTTGGCTGCATCAAAGATGTAATCAAACAGTCCACAAGTAGCTATTACCAAACTATACGCTCACAACCCAATTAAATAGTTATTGCCATCCAACTTAAGTAGACAAATCTGGAGAGGGGTACTATCACCAAGAGCCCCTGTGCAACTCAACTAACACTTTTACCAGTATTCAGAATGTCTACAAGCAATGAGTGGCAATAAAAAAAAAAGTTGCAACCAAACTTCACTACAACAGCTACCGTCAGTAAATCTTGGGGGAGGGGAGGGGGGAGGATTAAAATAAAACACCTGGATAGCAAACAAACTAGAAAGTGGCAGAAAAAGAAAAAAAACTTATTTTACGAAAATCATATAATAATAGCAGAAAAATTAGGAAATTAATTCATATGGGCGGGAAAGAAATATTGTGGGAACCAACACAAAATTTGGCAAAAAAAGGAGAGAGAATGGTGTAGAAGAGAGGAGGGAAAGTTACATTATGCGGTAAAATGAGAAGAGAGAATAATATGCTAGGGTTTTCTCTCTCATAACTGGTGTTTATATTAAACTTGTTCATACTACAAAAAACCGTGGAGGTTAAACATAACACATTTAACTAACTTGGGCAAGCATTTCTTTTTTGCCCAAGGTCATCATTCCAATTAATGCGATGGTGGTTTAGATTTCGTTATAGAGTGGTATAAGGAGTAAAACTAGTTGAGAGGAAAGTAACTCTTTTCTTTATGATTGGCTTAAGCTTGAGTAGTTTTGGTTTTGGTTGGATTTTAACTTTTTTATCACCTTGAATACAAATTATGAGAATTTTTGTCATGTATGTTGAATTTCAAAGCCAACACTCTAATATTATTCAGAGGAACTCTTTTTTTCCCTGATAAGTTTGGAGACCTTGAATTCCTAGAACCTTGAATCATATTTGATGTACATTTACCTGAAATTAAGGGGAAATTTTAACCAAGTGTTACCTCAATTCTTCATATGTACACTATTTCTTACATCTAATTGCCTAGTTTTTATTTCTGCTCTTTTACATGTCTCTTGTGTGCTGATTTTATTTGATGGTCTTGGTTTTCTGGGTGGGCGAACTTTCTTTGCATACAGTCAATAGGTTCCTTGCAAAAAAAATACTCGATTGGATCTTTTGAATTGTTGAGTAAGACCGCTCCAATTCAGGCAGCTTCTCTCCTTTTGTTGGGTCCTTTCATTGACTACTATCTCGTTGGAAAATCTATAGTGAACTACAAGATGTCTCTTGGTGCCATTGTAAGTAATCATCTCTTATTGAATCTTACTCTATCCTGTGAAAATTTGTCGTATCCAATATCCATGGATCTATTTTTTAGGTGAGTTTTTTGACAACTATAACTAACGTCTGGTGGCAAATATGGGCAGTTATTCATTCTCCTTTCATGCTCCCTGGCAGTATTCTGCAATGTGAGCCAGTACCTCTGCATTGGACGCTTCTCAGCAGTTTCCTTCCAGGTGTTAGGTCACATGAAAACAGTATGCGTACTCACCTTGGGGTGGCTTCTATTTGATTCAGAGTTGACTTTTAAGAACATTATGGGGATGATCACTGCAGTTGTTGGTATGATAATTTATAGTTGGGCCGTGGAGGTTGAAAAGCAGTCTAATAACAAGGTTACACCCCACACAAAAAACAGCCTTACGGAAGAGGAAATTAGACTATTGAAGGAGGGAGTTGAAAACACTCCTGTGAAGGATATTGAAATTGGTGAGTTTAAGGGCTAGGTTGACATCTTCTATTTTTACGGAAAATACTTTTCATTATTTTCTCTAGTTTGCTTGACTTATGTCATAGGAAGTTCTGGTGCAATTCTCCTTACCGTCGCATCATTTTAGAATTTGGATTTAGAACCATGACCAATATTGTTACTCAAAATTTGCACCCACCTTGATTTTTCTTGTCTATTTCATATTTATTTTATTATGTTTTGCATGTGTGATGCTTATAGAGAGCCAGATAATGAAGCCATATGGGTGGTAAGAATTTATCAGACGAACTGCACTACGTTGTATATTTCAGGAGTCCATCGATGAGGGACCGTGTAAAATCTGTCTTACAATGCTATAGTCTATTTGTTCATCCCTATACCTAGGGTGCTTATCATCATTGTTGTCTCTGTTATCATCTTGCATTTCAATTTTTTCCCAGCTCCTAACTCTTGCCCAATTGTGATGTGTGTGCGTGGTTTTTTTTTTTTTTTTTTTTGGG
>JAOTRH010108582.1:0-15469 GCA_034768845.1 Heliamphora exappendiculata | reverse complement strand
TTGAAATAATTATTAATTTACATATATTTAATATTTATTATTTTAATTAATTAGAAGGTGCGATCTTATATGGGTCTATATCCCCGGTGAGTTGGATAGCGGTATTATTTATATGAAAAATATTAATTATTGATGGAATCCACGTCTCGAAAGATTAGGATTGACGATACCCCGTTAAGGATGCTTCTAAGTTTTGACCGGGCCAAACCCTGCAGGTGGATTTAATTATCCGGCGGTTAAATATGTTAAGCGGAAGGGCTTAAGGAATATTAAGATGCCGATTAAATTAAATTGTCAGTAAATAAATTTAATTGGTGGGTATCAGGATTCTTAACGTGGGAAGAAATGGTAAGCATTTAATAACAGGAGCTCAATGCAAGAATGTCTCGAGATTATGGGTTAGAGTGCAATTATAGTTCTTTAGTGGTGTGTACTATAATTCAGTATTTTATAAAAATTACAAAAACCGCTGCATGTCTTTCCATAATTGCAGAAACCTCTAGTAGGTATCTGTGTTCCACTGGAAGTCTAACTCATAATTACTCCCTACGTCCCTGCTGTACCCTTATATATATGCGGGTAGGCTGAACCAGTTTCAAATGATAATTTTATAACATTATTATTATGATATTATTTTTATTTTTTAAGACTTAAATATATCGGGGTTCTGCCCGTATGAGTTCTCGGAGGATCGTAGCTCACGCTACGTTCGAGGATCGCATAGGAGAATACAGTAAAAGATCTGACTGGAGCTTCAACTTGGAATCAAATCGTAGTTGAAGTATAGATCAATAAAATGTATTCTTCTAAATTAATTTTGGCGGCACGGGTTTATTTTTGATCGTTTGACGTCAAAATTTTTATCTAGAGCTTGTTTCAGCGTTTGCTCGTCCAGTTATTTTTTATCGATAATTGTTTTTCAAATATAATGATCTTGGCAGTATTGCCTCCAACATATACCACTAAACCCAGTGCAAATGCAAATGTAGATAAAGTAAAGGAATGCAATGCTCTTATGTCAATAAAAACACCAACCCAAGAATCGTACACTAAAAAGGTGCCTTGTATCATTGATGTCTAGCGATAGCATCTGGCACCACCGGTGCCTTAAAAGCACTCGGGTCAAAAATAGTGTAAACTCGCTACATCTCCTGATTCTGTCCATTGTATTCCAGCACTCCCGGTGGCCTCTTTGACTAGACTAAAGTGGTCCCTTCTGTAACTCTGGATGTTTGCACTACTGGTGGCTTTCTGAACCCCTGTCGTCCTTGAGTAGACTGGACTAGCTGTGAACTTGATACACTTTGAATGTTCCCTCTTTGTGGGTAATTACGACTAATATACCCCAATTGAACACACTAAAAACATGCCAGCAGTCCTCCCTCTTGAGACTGAGAATGAAATTGGGATTTTCCTTTTTATAGACAGCCACTCACACGGTGACCCTATTGTCGACAAAAATAACACATAATCTATTGGCGATCCGATCACCCCAAAGATATCACAGAAGGTACAGGGGTTGAAAGTTGCTGCTGTTGCGACCCTGTAGAAAAGGAACTTGAATTGAACTGCCTTTGACATTTGGATTGGTATCCCTCAGACTGTGCATCGATCCCTCCCTTGCCTTACGAGTCTCTATAAGAGTGTTCTCAACTGTAATCGCAAACTCAACCTACTCTATCTAGATGCGTATCCTTAGGGCCGCTACCCGATCTAATGGCGGTCTTAAGAAAATGTTCAAACCTCTTAGCCAGTAAATCGTCTGTGGCCACAACCTCTGATGCCAAGCGAGAGAGTCTCATAAACTTCGTCTCATACTGAACAATGGACATACCCCCTAGGTGAGGAAAACGAACTCCTCCCTATGCATATCATTTGAAGACTCAAAAAATTACTTATCATGAAATGGTCTTGCAAACTCAGCCTAAGTACCCTCAACGGTTGTTTGGATAAATTTCCACCACTCATGTGCGTTGCCCTGCAGTTAAAAGGAAGCAAAAGACACCTCAGGTCTTCCTCCATGATTCAGAAGGTATTGAGGATTCTCATAACAAGCTCTAGCCACTCCGTGGCCGCCTTAGGGTTAGGGTCTTTGCTAAAAGTTGGAGGATCTAAGCATTGGAACTCTCTCATTGCTAACGCTGCCCTAGGTTCAGGAGCTCTAGCTCCACTTCTTGTTGCCTCGGCCAACTGCCATATGGCATTAACCATCTTGTGCATCATGCCTATACCTCTTACTTGTTCCGGTGGGGTATTAGCATCCCCTTCCTCAGGAACTGGAGCAAACCTGCGATCCTTACCCTGATCACGACTGCGATCCTTACCCTGATCACGACCTTGGCCTCGCCTAAAAAACATAACTTTCTATATAAAAAGAAAACTAATCAACATCAGGATAAACTATAGCATTTACTCTAATTAAGTAGTCATGTAACACCCAAAATCATATCAACCAATCTCACGTAACGAGGAGCACCAGAGGAATGACATCTCAATCTGGATAACTCGTTTAGATTTCTCATTAAAAGTTGCGTCGACCAAACACAGTTTTAACTTGACCACTAAACTAGTTAACCAAATGCCGTAGGAAAGACACCCATTTCCAAGGTCCTACCTCTATGCCCACATAATACATAACACAAAGATTTCCACTTCTATCATGTTCTCCTCATATAAACAAGTCAACATCATTTATATATGCTAACATAAACCTACTAATGCAAACATCATCATCATACGATGGCGTAGCCACTCCCACGACTCACAGGTATTCGTACCTAGAGCTCTAATACCATTTTGTCATGCCCCTTACCCGTGACAAGGTAACCACAACCAAAATGTGTTCTCATAACTATGATACTTCATTTCAAACTCAAGGAACCACATTTAGAAAGAAGAAAACATATGAAAGATAGGCATTTAGGACTTTTATCTATACGTAAGAATGACCAAAAAATGGGGTAAAAGGGAATAGGACAAAATGATTTGAAAATAGGAGTAAAGCATGCAACTTCAAAAAAATACCTCAAAATGATTTGAAAATAGGAGCAAACATGTAACTTCAAAAAAATACCTCAGCAGGCAGACCTCTCAATTAGTTTGAGGACAAATTGATCGGTCTTTCATTTCTCTCGGTACTTTTAAACTACAACACAAAGAGCAGTAATCTAACATAGACCGCTCAATTGATTTAAGGACTGATCGATCGGTCTTTCCCTGTGTTACAATTTTTCCTTTGGCAATATGAAATCCATCACTTAACTAAATCTAACCTTGTAAAAAGGACAATGTGGGCATTTTTGGGTGCGTTAAAAAAATAATGTGTTGGAAATCTATCATTTTAGAAAACAAAATATTTCTTTTATAACAAAAAATCTAAGATATCTAACACATACAGAAAATGGAGTCGCAATTTGGTTTTTGAGAAAAACCACCAAAAACGAAAAGAAGACCACAGGTCATTTAAACGTAACCAGAGAAAAAGAGAGTTCGTGAGTTAAGATACGAAAAAGGAAGGTGGTAGGCACCCTTTTTGCGAAACCGCGAGGTTGGCCTCTACTTTGTCATTATTGATTCTTATTTTAAACTTTTCAAAGATAACAAATATAGAAAGGGAGGTTAGAGAAATCCATATAAAAGAAAGAAAAACAAAGATACATAAACAGAGGTAAAATTCTAGGGGAGTTATGCAACTTGAGTTCCTGTTTCTAATAATGCCACAATTATTGTTTAAGAAAAACAATCTAAAACATGCAAATAGGGACCTAAGGATCTTATTAAAAGAGAGCAAAAACCCTAAAGGAGGTTTAGGCCTCGTTTGGTAACGTTTATAATTTTTTATTTTTTGTTTACAAAAAACAAAAAACATATTTTGTTTATTTTTATAAAAAAAACAAAAACAAAAACATGTTTTTCACATAAATGTTTAAAAAGCGGTATTTAGAGGTTACAGATGAATACAGTGACCGGAGGTGCTGCTCGGAAGTGATATTCGGTGATGATAGCAAGAAGTAGCGACAGTGATCGAAAGTGGTGGTCGGAGGCAGTGGTTGGAGCGGGTGGTCGGATGGTGGTGGTTGGAGGTGATGACCGTATGTGGTGATTAGAAATGGTGGTAAGAGATGAAGGTCGGATGGGGTGGCTGGAGGGGTGGCCGAATGTGGTAGTCAGAGGCGATGGTCGAAGTTGGTGGCCAGACGTGGTGATCGGAGATGATGGCAAGAGATGATGATCAGAGGGAGCGGCCAAAGGGATGGCTAAATGTGGTAGTCGGAGGTGGTGGTTGGAGGTGGTGGTCGAAGATAGTGACTAGATGTAGTAGTTGGAGGTAGTAGAAAAAAAAAGTACAATCAAAACTTATTTACAAAACAAGTGAAAACACATTTTTTCAATTCATAAAAATTTTGTAAATTTTGAAAACTGTTTATAATTTTTAAAAAAAATATATAATTACCAAAAATATTTTTGTTTATAGTTTACAAAAAATTTAAAAACAAAAATAGAAAACATAAACGTTACTAAACAGGGCCTTATTAAACGATTTTCATTCTTAGCATGTTGTATACAAAATCAAACAGAAAGAATAAAAAGGTTCGAGCACTGTTTCTGAGTTACTGGTCTTACAGAAAGATTTTCTTTACTTAAAAAATATATTTTCTTTTTAAAAAATGTTTGGCTTTTGGGACCATGATCGTAGTCTCTTGGCTACTCTTTCAAATTGGATAAACCCTCAGTAGTACATTTTATAAAGGTTTTATCCTTGTTTTGGCTTTCTGGTTTTAAATCTCTTTCTGTGTTGGGACGGTTTGATGGTGTTAGTAGGATCTTTGTGTGGCCCGGAGTTTTGGGCATGACAACTTGGTATCAGAGTTCTGGGTTCGAATACCTATGAGCTATGGTACAAGGGTGCGCTACCTTGTGAGGAAAGATGTGCGTGTGTTTGGTTGTCAGTGTTCGAAACATAAGCATGTTGATGCTGTGTATATATGAGTATGGAGGCTGGACCTTAGGATTGATTAGTCTTGCCTTTTGGCGTTTAGATTAACAAACTTGGGAGCCAAGTTAGAAAAGTGTTTAGCTGACATGATTTCTAGCGGAGAATCTAAGTAGGTTATAGTGACGCGTTATTCTTATCGGTTCTCCTCGATATCGGTGTTGTGTCTACATAATTGTTGTGGCTATGTGTTAGCATGATTATATGGTATGCGTTGGGAATAACATGATAGATTGACCTTAGGTTTTCATGTTTCATGTTTTCTTTATACAACCTGTACACCCTTTGAGACGATGAGACCGTGGTTTGGGTCTTGGATGTGCGACTTGGTTGCTATCAGTTGCAGAGGCAAGGTTATGGGTTGAGTGTCGATCGCTTGGTACGTTGTGGAACTTGTCAGAGATTTGGGTTTAATCGTGTGGTTTGGCCGTGTGATGGATTATGTACGTCTTGAGCCATGCTATGTCATGAGCCGTGTACTCAGGATGTAGTATAGACGAGAACATAGTGGATGGGAGCATGATAATCCTTGGCCATGTGTGTGTTGAGATAGCAGAACATGTGGTTCTAGAGGTATTCCCTGGTAGTCAGGATGCCGACGGTGGTCAGCAGGATGTTGCTGGTAGTCAGCGTTAGGTTTGATGACCTTGGATGAGGATTCAGGTTATGATTCTAACCTGCGATGAGTAGTTCTATGAGATTCCTATGGGGACTCAGGTTTGTGATTTGGTTGTTACCCTCATGATCAGAAGTTCGTGTTTGAGAACCATGCTGAGTGCGTGTGGTTTGCTTGTGCTGAGATAGCATATCCTCAGTGTGATATGTCTGGAGGTTGTTTCTGTTCAACCATAGGTTCAGAGATGGGTATGTTGTTTGCCTATGGGAACGAAGCGTGGGGTAAGACGGTTTAGTAAGGTACCGTGTGATTTGGCTAGCCTGGGGCGATAAATGGGAAATCGTGGGATACAATACCTGTGATCGATGTGTGCTTTGAGAGCAAAAGTGCGGAAGGTGTCTGCATGGTTAGGGGAGTTCTTGGTAACTCTAGATGAAGGGTTTTATGATTGGGTTTCCTTGGTATGGTACCGTGTGCTTTTTGTGTGAGTTGCGTGGGTAGTGGGCTCGAGGTCGTAATGTGGCTGTGATTTCCCTAGCAGGCGTTAGGTGAGTAAGCGCAACCTTGTGGAGTGAGGTTTTGGCGCAATTGAATGTTGATGTGTATTTTCGTGCACGCTTAGTGATGAGCTTGTAGTCCCACGGGAGGTGTTGTACAAGGTGTGCAGATCGATGGTATTTGTATGTGTACGAATGATGTGGGAGAGTTGAGAGCTTGGTGTAGCAGATAGTTTAAGTACTGTGATTGGGGTGGACGGTGACTGTTTGACTGTGGCTGATGTGGTTTCGAGGTAACGTTTACAGGGTTCTTTGGGGGTCAAGTGTTAATGTGTACTGGAAGTACACTGAAGTTGGGTAATGGTTCCTTGTTGACCCTTATCTTTTCTCTGGGTAGAGAGGGAGAGTTTCCCTTGTAGACGGTCATTTGGTGCGAGTTGTTTCATCTCGGTAGGGTGGAGATGCCGGGTTCTTGATTGATTCAGATTTGGCTATGTTATGAGATTGTGGAGATCTCTGTGGATCTTGTATTCGGGTTGTGATCCTTGGAGTGTACCTCGAGAAATGTATATCACCGTGTTCGGATGCTGGGGAGGTCGATTCTCTATGGTTTCAACGAATGGTTAACGAGTATGTGCGTTTAGTTGTTACGCCTGGCGGTATGCCTTCTATGATGTGGAGTGTTTATGTGTATGACTTGAGATTCGATTGCTCCCACGGTTGGGGATCGTAAGAAATTACGTGACGGGGTTTGTATTATCCCGTGGTGGAAGACCGTAAGAGAGTACGTGTAAGTGTGGTAAAAATAGTAGGTTGTGATACCAGGTCAGAGTGTGGCTTGTGATGTATGATAGTTGAACCCTTTGGAATTGTGTTCCATGTGAGGTCAGGTTAGTGGACCAGGAATGCTTATGCTTGTCCTTATTGACAAGGAAGTTGGTGTTGATTCACAAAGTTCTTTGTGTAGTGATCAGGAGAAAATCCTTAATAATTGTGTGCGGCTTGTTTTGGGTTGTGTGTATGGTTGTCCTTCTAGCTTAGGACAGAGCGAGAATTTTGTCAGAACAATGCGGCTGCGATATTCACATGGCAAATTTCTGATAGACTTTTGTGAGTCTGGATTTGGGTCATGTTTGGAGTTTTGAACTGTTCAGAGTTCTTAGAGTCGATGAGTGGTTATCGACTGTGGTAAGTGTTGTATTTTGGTATAACTATTGTTTATTCGTATGGAGATCCCGAGAGTATGGTGAGATACGAGTCAGGATGGATTCAAAGTTTAAGAAGTCTTGGTTAGTCTTGGTTGGTGACTTGGGTCTGAATATTTTGTTATTGTGAGCTCAAGGGGTTGATGTATGTGTTATGCGTGTGTGGATTGGTGTCGGATGACGGTCAGTATGTTTGCTTTGTCGGATGGTGGGGATCATGTTTGATGTGAGGTTGGTCTGTAGTCTTGGTATCAGTGATTTGATGGCGAGACGTTGAGTTGTGTAGTGCTGTGTAATGACATGCTGTCGCACGGGGGATATGGTTTGGGTTTGTATAAGTTGTTGGATACTTATGAGATGTTCTGTCTACATGACGTGTTGGGTCAAGTGACTCGCTGGAGTCAGGTGACTTTGTAGCTGTGATGTTAGATCGGTTTTCAGTTGTGTAAAACCTTATCTGGGACAATGGTGTGCCACCTAGTGTTTCTCCTAAGTGAGGACAATAGTTCGCGATGGAAGATCGGATAGAAGGCGAAGGTTTGAAGCTTGATGAGATTTGTTCTTTGGTATTCCAGGAGAGTTAAGTGTGCTTCTCTCTGGTGTGCTTCTCTCTGGAGTGGGTGTTGTGTTGTTGCTCATGGATCGGTGTCATGACAGCTTCAGTAATGGAGATGTTGGCATTTATAAGGTGATGATGTCGTATCAAAGTCGGTGGTCATCTAGTGATCGTCAGGACTTGAGTAATGTTTGTGCACAGGTTGTGTGACTTCTTCTGACCGATGTTGAAGTTTTACGTCGTGTGTTTGAACTTGTGAAGATAGATCTTGCTGTGTATTGTGAGGTGTGATTGAGCCAGTATGTGACATTGAGGACGAGGGTGATAGTCTCTGTGTTCGAGCATAGAGCATGTTTGAGATCAGGTACCGTGGTGAATTGGTCTCTTGCTTTACGTTTGTTGCTGGAGTAGTTGTGTTTGGCGAGAGTTCTGTGTTGGGGTTTGGTAGCATGAGTTGGATCTTGATCAAATGTTTATGGATGTTTCCTGGATGACAGTAGTATCAGTGGAACTTATACGTGTGGGCAGTTTGTGTGGAGATCGAATCTTCAAGTTGTGTTTTAGTTTTGTGACGACGGTCTGGGATTTCAGTTGTTGGAGTACTTGTGCTGTTGTGTGGTATCGTTAGGTTTGCGTCAGAGATTGTTGATGGTTGATGGGCTGGTGTTTGGCTTGAGTTTAGAATTGAATTTTGGGGATGAAATTCCTTTAAGAGGGGGAGAGTTGTGAGACCCTGACCCATTTTATTTTGGAAATACTTTAAGTATTGACAAAGTTTGAGTTAACCGTTGACCTTGGTGTGATGGGTTTTGTTTCTTCATAGTGGAACAACAAGTGTATAAGAGTTTCACGCTTTTTCAGGTTTGACAGAGGCGAGCTTGATTTGGTTTAAGGCTTAAAAACCTATTTTGGGTCGAAAAACACACTGCCCAGCAGTTCGGTCGACTAGAGGGGTTGGCCCAGTCAACTTGATCGAGAATTTTGAGTTCGATCGACTGGACATGGGGGTTCGGTCAACTGGACAGGAACTTTTTTCCGTTTCTATAAATATCTAGGGGCTGAGATATTTTGAAAATTCATTACTTCTAAGCTAAGTTTTAGTTTTCTTTGCCTTCTCTTTAGATTCTGATGGGCTCGGGGCTCGATTTTTAGCAAACTGAAAGAGGATCCTTGATGTTGGTGCCGGGGGTTTCGCGTTCATCTGGACATAATTCTGTTTCATTGAGGTTTAGTTTTTGAGTCGTCGAGCTTTGGCTCAACGAGGTAGGATTCTAGACCCTACAGTTGTTAAAGGGTGTTATATTCAGTTATATGTGTTTTCATTGGGTAGAAAATACATTAAATGTTATTTTCATGTTTAAACTTTGGCTTTTGGGTAAAAAGTGGGTTTTTACTCCTTTCTCGGTTTATTACATGGTTCGGATGTGTTGATATCCGTTGTTTTCAAAAAGGTGATTTTGAAAACAAAGGTTTTGTAAAAAACGTGTTTCGAAAGTTTGGAGCTAATCCTTGGGGCTGAGTTTCAGGTTTTAAAATGTTTTGTTGAAAATCTGTTGTTACATGCTTGTAGATCTCCATGCGGATGGATTGGATCTCTTTTATACATGCAATGTAGAACTGTTTTGTGGGTTTTTAAATGTTTTCCATAAATGTACCGTAACAGTGGATATGATGAGTTGGGCTTCTATTGCTCCTTGGTGGAAGTCCAAAAATGTGCGCATAGTGGGTTCGCTACGGTCCCTTGGGTTAATCTTGTAAACGTGGTTTGGATGCTCTTCCATCAATCGTGGCAATCCGTAAAGAGTAATTGGATGGTTCCTCCATCGATCGTGGAAATCTGTAAAGAGTCGGTTGCCTCTGTGAATGACGTCGTTGTTGTAACTATGTATAGAATTTGTCATTACCTAGCAGACCTTTAGTGGTTCAGGACTAGGGTAATGGACATGAGTCTATAATTGTTACCTTTGTTTGTGTGATAGAGTCGATACATAGGGTTTCATTTCATCTCTTTCTCCTCGACTGTGTAGCCCGAGTGGAGCATACTGTTTTATTATAGCTTATGGTTTTATTTTCATCGGCTGTGTGTTTCAAGTGAGAAAATAACGTTTTGTTCCCAATTATGTGATATGGGTGGAAAATCAGGTTTTGATTACTGCTTTTCCTTAACTGTGGCATGATTTTTGTGAGGATGATATGCATGATTTTAAGGTTGGAAATGAGGGGTTTTATAAAAGAAAACCTTTTGAGGCTCGTGTTGGCCTGACGAAAAACTTGTAATTTTTGGGAGAAAACCCTTTTTGACTCCTGTGGTTGAGTCTGTATGCTTATAATTGCATAGCCTGCTTATAGTTTCACTGTCTTTTTCTATTGGGCTTCGGCTCACGGTGTGAAATTTTGTTGTAAAACCTTTTTCTGGTAGACGTGGTCCGGTGGGGTGACCTTGAGGTGCCCGGAGGTGGCTGTTGGCGAGACCCTGTTGTTTGATCTTTGTTAGGTAGTTTATACTTTTCTGTATATGTTTCATGTTGGATATAACATGTTGTAATGCGTATATAATTCTTATGGATGTATGCATGTTTTAATGCTTTCGAGAGAACCTTGAGTTGGTTGTTATTTTCTATAGTTTCTTACTACGCTTTTCATTGCTGGGTGGAATAGTTTACAAATGGGGTTTTCAAATGGTTTGTGCTTCATTTAAACTCTTGTACTCGATGGAGATTTTAGAACGGCTTCCACATCTTTTTTAAAAGGATTTTCTTTACCTAAAAATATATTTTCTTTTTAAAAAAGGTTTGGCTTATGGGATCGTGACCGTAGTCTCTTGGCTACTCTTTTAAATTGGATTAACCTTCGGTAGTACATTTTACAAAGGTTTTAGCCTTATTTTGGCTTTCTAGTTTTAAATCCCTTTATATGTTGGGATGGTTTGATGGTGTTAGTAGGATCTTCGCGTGGCCCGAAGTTGTGGTGTGACATAGTTATTGGAAACTGATAATAGCGTCATCTATTATTTCGACTCTCTGTGTTAGTACACTTTGTGTGTATTGAACGGGACAACATTAGGATAATTAATTTTATACTGATTATATAAATTAATTCATACCCCAAGATTATTATGAGTTCTTATACTCTAAATCTCAAAATAATTATTATTTGCGTATATTTAATATTCGTTATTTTGATTCATTAGATGGTGAGATTATTTTTTGGTCTATAGTTCTGATGAGTTGGATAGCGATATTAATTATATGGTAACTATTAATTACTGACGAAATTTACATTCCGATTGTTTAGGATCACGATACCCTCTTAAAGAAACTTATAAGTTTTGACCGGACCAAACCCTGCAGCTGGATGTAATGACCTGGCAGTCAAATAAGTTAAGCAAAAGTGCTTGAAATTTTTTAAAGATGCCGATTAAATTAAATTGTTAGTAATTAAATTTAATTGGCGGGTATCGAGAATCTTAATGTGGAAAGATGAGTTAAGCGTTTAATAACATGAGCTCATTGTAATTGGTATTGAGATTATGGCTAGAAGTGCAGTTACAATTCTTTAGTGGTATAAATTATAATTTAGTGTTTTATAAAAATTACAGAAATCGTTACAAGATTTTCATAATTACAAAAATTGCTGGATGGGTATCTGAGTTACACTAGAAGTCTATGTCATAATTACTCTACAAGTTCCTATTGTAACCCTATAAACATATGGGTAGGCTGAACCATTTTTAGAGAGTTATCTTTCAAGACTAAGGTTAATCAGGCTCTACCAGTACAAGTTCTTGAAGAATAATAGTCCACACTACGTTTGAAAATCATATCAGAAATACAGTAGAAAGTTTGCTCAAAGATTCAACTCGAAAAATTAAAGTTCGTAGTTGAAGAAACGATTGAAAGGTATTCATCTAAATTAACTGTGATTGTATGGATTTTTTTCTTTTGATCGTTTGACATCAAAAAAAATTTATCTGGAGCCTGTTTTGGCGATTGCCCGTCTAGTATTTTTTATTCAAAAAATCATTTACAAATTAATGATATTTGCCGTTTGTATTTAACAAATTGGTATCAGATCTGTTTTGATTATGTTTACGATTAATCGAGAGACCGGATAGATTTAGAACTATGTTAACTTTGTTTTGCAGGCATTCTAATTTCAATTTTATATGATAATTATTTTATTATTATTTTATTGAATAGTTGAATGATGATTATAATTTAATTTTTAATCCTAAGGGTTGATCGTGATAATTTAATTTTTTCTAGATCGAATGTGAGCTTTTGGGATATAGATTTTTGATATAAAATTTTTTATTTATTTTTAAATATTATTTAGAATATTTAAGAACATGTTTGAATGCCCAAGAACACGAAGAACAGCTAGCAGCATAAGCGGCGGCACCGGTAGTGGTTTCGGGTGGTTCAGACCACCGATCGCGGCAATTGTTTCTGTGATTTTGCAACATTTTTTCCGGTAAGTTTCTACTAGTTTTATGTATTAAAAACAGCATTAAAAATAGTCCAAATTAGCCAGAAAAAATTGGAAAAAACAACTACCACCGGCGGCTTCGGCTATGGTAGTTCGGGACCGATTTTGTTGGTTTTGAGACTATTTTTGAGCAATTTTTAGGCATAATACAGTAGCAAAAACATGCTAAAAATAGTACAAAACGATGGAAAATTGCACAAAAACAAGCAGCAATTGTAAGGATTCGATTCTAAACTATAGGATTAATGACGGTAAACAGATAGGATCTTAGGTCATAATAAGATTAAAATATTAATATGATCAAAACTTAAGAATCAAACCCTGAGAATCAAGAATCCTAAAATAAAAAAAAAGTCCTATAATTTCGAAGATCATTAAGTTACTCTAAGAACACTCACTCAAAACTCTAAAGAGCTAAACTTAGAAAAAAAGAACTCTGAGCCCCAAACCGTTCTTAAGAAATGCCGACTTGGCCTCGTAACCTTTCAAGCCCAATAATCTATATGTGCTGTCCTATTACAGCAAAATTTGACTTTTAAATACAAAGAATAAGAAAATCCAACAAAAGTCTCAACGTGAAAAGAAAATTATACTCAAAGACCTAAATTCCATGACTTTTAATAGTCACACTTCGACCTCAAGTCTTTAAGATAACTATACTTTCACTTTAAGACACCAAAGTTCATATCAAGTTATCAACGCCATATGAAGACACTTAAATTTTCATTCAGATTACACCCAAGAGTTCCTAAGACTGTTAGTATTAAAAAGTACACCCAAGAGTTCCCAAGAATCCCTTATGTCTTTAAAATTTTACAAAAGTCCCTGAGATATATGTCATGTGTGAGACCACCTAAGAGTATGTGCCAACTTTATTATAATAAGATAAAATGCAATATCTCAAATCAAATAAAATAAAGTTTTAACTTTTAAGAAAAGTTAATTATATTTTCAAGATTTGCAAAAATAAATAAATAATAAAATAAGTATTAAATAATAAGAATAATAGAAGATAAATAAACAGTCAAATAATATAATAAATATAAAAAAAAGAAAAAAGAAGAAAGAAGAAAATAATAATAATAATAGCAATCATAAAGTTTAAAATAATAATGGTGTATAAAATATTAAATAATAATAGTAATATAAAGTATTAAATCACAAAATCATATACAAAAATAATAAATTCACTCACACTCGCATTCTCCAACCAAATTTTATATGTATATATAGGTATGAGTATATACAGGAATCTCTACAATATAATATAATAATCAATAAATGTCAAATCTTTACAACCTATAATCTCAATTAAAATAATAATAAAAAAAGATCAAATCTCTACAATACTCTAAATATAATAATCAAGAATCAAAAAGTAACCTTATTATATGTATATATCTATATGTGTGTGTATATAAGTATACATGCCTCTACAATCAAAATTCAAAATAATAATAATACTAAACAAATAAATAATCACAATTTTCAACACAAGCCTTACTTACATAAACATATATATATACACATACATATATACTCCAAAGAGAATCTTTACAATCAAATAAAATAATCAAAAGTAAAAGTCACCTTAGTGTATATAATAATCAAAGAGGCAATTATAACTTATTATATATATATATATAGGTGTATTTATAAGTCTCTACAACCCAATATTATAATCAAAACTAATAATTCAATATAATTGTGAGAGCCCGCTTTTTAGGTATAATAATAGCAACGGTAGTATATCTATAGTGTAATCGCCTATATCGTTACGATCACTCAACATTAAAATTTTTTTTTAAATACATAAAATAAATAAATAATAATAATAATTTTTTTTATAATTAATTATGTGACTAGAACTCAAACTCACACAAATTTCAATACAAGTTTTGTATACACAAGTACACATGCATACTTAAGAAAATCTCTACAACAAACACAATAAAATAATTAATAAATTTTAATTCTCTACAACAACCAATCCTCATTAAAATAATCAAAAGTAACATTATAAATGTATAGATATATATATGTAGGAGAATATATATATACAATTACACTATTCTCTACAACCTAATAAAATAATTCAAAAGTAAAAAGTAAAAGTTACTTTAGTATATAAAATAATCAAGAGACAAAAAATAGTTTAATATATATGTATGAATATATGAATGTATACATCTCTACCAGTAGCTTAATATTATAATAAAAAATAATAACCTAATATAATAATATAACTTAAGCCAACTTGTATATTATTATAAAGAGACTTAATACAACATATAAATAATGATAAAATAATATTAAATTATGAAATTAAGTTTTAAAATTTAAATTCATCAAATTAAATTAAAACTAGTATAAAAGTAAATAAAAATATACGTCAAGTTACGAAATTATACAAAAATCAAAATTAAGCCCAACCACCATAACTAAATAATGTTATAATTAAACTAAGATGTAAAAATTAAGTACAACACCTAAAATTATTGTATTAATTTAAATCTTTAATATTCATAGTTAAAAATATACATTAAGTTAATTTTTAAAGACAATTCTTGAACAATGTAGTATATATATACTATTATATATATAATGTACCTATATTATACAATTAAAATTCAAATTTTGGAGCCTAAATCAAGCATGACCAGCCATTATATCTATTAGGACACTAAATCTCTCACTTTTTATCATTTTGTCTTTCTGTGCATGTTTTTAGTTGCTATAGTTTTATAGGTCTTACAAGCACTGGAGTATTCCTCTACCAACATGTTGAACTTAAAAAGGGACACCCTGTCCTCTTTCATTTCTGCCATAAGAACTCTCCCACCATATTTTTATTTCTCTAAGTGTTCAAAGTAGGTTTTAGAGAGAGAAAGTGAGGAAAAGTTTGGTGTTTTTCAAGTGTTCTTCAAGATTCTTGAGTTCTTCTTCAAGTTGCTCTCAAATTCATCATCCACCATGTCATGCCCCAAACATCCGGGTCACGTGAAAGTCCACTAAAACACCCATTTAAGAAAATAGATTTCACAGTTGATAATCAAAATACACAACATTTGGATAAAAGATCCCCACAGTTCATCTCTCATAAACTGAAAACAT
>JAOTRH010108581.1:18955-39261 GCA_034768845.1 Heliamphora exappendiculata | reverse complement strand
ATAAAAAAGGAATGTGTTGCATGGGCAAGAAGAGATGGGTGCTACTAGTAATCTTATTTGAATGGAGGAGACTAAAAGACTTGGCTTTTTCATTTCGTGGGTAATGATTTTCATCATTACAATCATTTAGGTAGAATTAAGATTGGGGATGATGCATTGTGAGTTTGGGAATAGGTCAAAATAGAAGCCATAAGCTTGCATGGTCAAGAGGAGTGGGGTCTGGTGGTAGTACCTCATTAGGATTTGAGTGTTTTCTAATAAAAAAGGAATGTGTTGCATGGGCAAGAAGAGATGGGTGCTACTAGTAATCTTATTTGAATGGAGGAGACTAAAACACTTGGTTCTTTCATTTCGTGGCTAATGATTATCATCATTACAATCATTTAGGAAGAATTAAGGTTGGGGTTGATGCATTGTGAGTTGAGGTAGAGGTCAAAATAGAAGCCATAAGCTTTCATAAAGGTATGTATTCACAAACACTTGGGAGGCATATGAATTTAGATAGGATGCAATTTGACACCATTTCTTCAGAGGACAAGGCTTAATTGGATATGCCTTTCACTAATGATGAGGTGGTGGTTGTTCTAAAAGTTCTAAACGGTGATAAGGCCCCAACTTATGGTAAGCTTTCATTGGCATCTCTCAATGTTTGAATGAGGTTACAAAGGAGGTGATGAGGTTGATACGTTCTTTTCTTTAAGCATTGAGAGTTTGGAGAAAGCTTGAATGCTTCTTTTGTTGTTTTGCTCCCTAATAAAGGAGGAGTAGAGGACATTGGAGATATTGGACAAGTTAAGCTTGTTTGGGGAGCAGATAAGTTGCTTGCTAAAGCGTTGGCTATCAGTTAAGAGATTGGCAAAGGGATTGTGGCGAACTCTTGGAATGGTCTTGTGGAGGGTGTGCAAATCTTGGATGTGATGTTGGTGGCAAATGAGTGTATTGATTCAAGGATGAGTAAGTCCACGAAGTACTGTGAAACTTGACATAGAAGAGTAGAACCCCGTGAATTGGGAATTTTCGCTCTCTATTTTGGAGAGAATGGGCTTTGGAGTCAAAAGAAGGAGGTTGATTGGTGTTTGCCTAGCTACAGTAAGGATATTAGTGTTGGTGAATGGCTCTTATTTTTCTATTCTTCCTAGGGATTATGGCATGGTGATCCTTTATCTCCTTTGTTGCTCAATTTAGTTGTGGTAACTGTTTCTCAAATAATTGATATGGCAATTATGGAAGATTCATGAAGGTCTTTGAGGTGGGTCATGTAGATGGTTCCTTGGTAGTAGTATCTTGTGCAGATATGTGCTTCTTACATCTTTATAACTCTCCTTTTCCCAACAAAATCCTTGCAATACCCTTTAAATCTTAGGTTTTGTGAAAATCTTAGGCGTCGTTTGGTTAGTAGTACTTTTCCTGATTTTCACTTTTTGTTTTTTTAGGAAATGGAAAAATGCGTTTGGTGAGTTTTTTTGGGCATTGTTTTTCTGAAAAAATGAGTCAAATACTGGGTTAGAATAGGAAAAACAGAAAATCGGCATCGTTTGGTTGTGTTTTCCAAAATTTTAATTTGAAAACTGTTTTTTAAAAACGTTTTTGAGAAACAGTTTCGAAATATTTTGGAAAGAGATATTGCGTTTGGTTGTGAGAGAATAGATTTGTTTTTGAGTACAAGAAACAATGAAAAGTTGTTTGGTGTACTGTTTTTGGAAAAGTGAACAAATAGAAATTGCGTTTGGTATCATGGAATTTGATTTTAGTTAACCAAGAAATAGTACTATATAGATTTCACAATTAAGACTTAGACCACTATTGCTCTTTGTTGTCATCTTTACCCGTACAAGGTGAATTTGGATTGATGGTCTCTTGTGTACAAAACTTTCCATTGTTTCTTAAGAAAAATTCATTAATCCAGCAATTTTTTAGTCATTTAGTTTAGAAATAATGTTCATATTTCATCGATTACTTTAACCATTTCAAACGCCTTTTTCCTTATTTTTAAAATTTTGACAAAGAGAGCGTAATGGTATGCCTAAACAATAAAAGAATTCATTGCAAACAAAAATAAATTACTAAAATAAATTAAAAATAAAGCAAATATACCAAATGAAGCCTTGATCCGATAGAATCCCCATGTAAACTGAATTTTTCTGGCGTCTTCAAATGTGTTGTCGACTTTACTAATTCGAAGAGGTAGATGTCTCTAGATCCATGATTTATTACTGTGTTGGTGAGCTAGAATATGTTTTGTAATTTGGTTTCCACTATATTTTGCATTGATTTTACCTGCACATTATGCAACCTTTATTCCCTTATCTTTTAAAGATATCTCCTAATAAAAAAAACTTGACCTATACTGCTCACCCTCTCTAGAAAAAGGTCTTGCCACGTGTAATAAACTAATAAATGAGTAATTCAAGCATTTTTTGTTTCGTCCTCAAATCAGGAGAAGTCTATTGCAATATGGGGTGCATGAGGTCAAAACTTACCCTAGCCAATTTTAAGCAGGATTGCTCAATGTTGTCAAGAATCTAAACTCTAAGCATAGAAGACAAATTTAAAAGGGATAACAGGCCTTAAAAAGTATATAAATCTTCAATGTCGCTTTGATTGAAAAGAATACCCAGCACTTGTTTTAATAATTTAGATAGTAGTTATTTTGCATAAGATCATTGGAAGACACTAATTGATCCTTATATGGTGGAACAAATATCTGATGCAGTTATTATGCATAAGTACATGGAAATCGGTTGCATTGTTCATTCCACAAAACCAGGATCAAATATCACTCACACGTCTCTCTTCCTTTAATAGACAATTATTCCAATAAAAGAAAAAAACTCATAAAAAGGGACAAAACCAGGATCAAATATCACTCACACGCCTCTCTTCCTTCAGTAGACAGTCATTCCCGTAAAAGAAAAAAACTCATAAAAAAGGGACAATGCTTTAACAAGCGACGAGTGGCGTTAAAAGAAAAAGTTAAATATCAAAAGTTTATACATAACAAGTGATACGGTGTTACCGGTAGCTATTTCAAGACATTACCACAGTAATGAGAAGCATCGACATAAGGAGGTAAACCTTAGTTGCACAAAGCGGGAGCGGGTGCGGGGGAGCGACGCCATATAGAAGAATCTAAAGTTGGGAGCGCCAATGAGAGCGTTTATATATTTTATATATTCTACAAAATACTTTTTATTTAATTACAATATATGTTAAAATAAGAATAAATATTGTAGATTAGTCTCAAATACAGATTATTTTTTGTATATATAAAAAAATATTATGTAAATATAAACTACTAGAATATATTTGAGTTAATTTTACTCTATAATCTTATTAATTCTATAGATTTTCTCTTATTTCCTCACTTTTATTTTGTTTTTTAGGAATCTATATGTTTGATAGGTTTTATCTTAATTAGGAGCAAAGTTCTTTCTCGATGGAAGCGAGATTCTTACGAGATTCTTACTTTGGAGCGCGAGAGCGAGGTTTCGAGACAAATTCGTCACTCCAGTAGGAGGATCGTGCAATTAAGAGGAAAACAATACAATAAAATAAAATATTACATCCATAAGAAGCCCATAGTAACCATTTTTGCCTTCTTCCTTGCAGTTCGACACAGTTGATCTTTGTTTCCCTACATTAATATCCATCATCTCAAACCAAGTTAGAAGGCAAATCCCAAATCGGTAATAGATAAAGATATAATACTCTCTAAATGCACGCAAACTAGTTAACATAAGCATTCTACATCGTATTAGCAATATTGTCTCGTATCTGCACCATTTGATTCAGTTGTGGTTCCGACATGTCAATGTCACGAGTTTGAGATGGTGCGCCCCATTCCATAGCCACATTCCCATCCTCAGCTTCATACGTATTGAACATGTCATCTACTTCCCCTTGCGTGCATATCCAATTGTGCACAGTATGACATGCTGTGACAATTGACCCTTGGCGTATAGGCTTGAAATTGGTCATATGCTTTAGGATTGAAAAACGAGCCTTTAGTATCCCAAAGCATCGTTCAATCACATTTCAGAGTGAAGAATGCTTATAGTTAAAAAGTTTGCGTGGCCCTCTTGGACCATGTCCTCGACCTCGAAAATTTTGCAAGTGATATGGCCACGGTAGGGGGATAAAAACCCTGGTATGTTGGTGTATCCAGCATCCACAAGATAATACTTATCTATAGTTATATAATAACAATTGTCAATGATGTGACAATTTGGATGACTTAATAAACTGACATAAACAACATTGCATTGCATGTAAGACACAAGTGGCTAGTTTCAATACGTACTTTCAGGGGGATGTGGAAATATGTGAAAATCTGAGATCACCTCTTGTGATTGTCTCTAAGAAAACTCCCGAGTCGTTTGCGCTTCCCTTCCACCCCATGTAGACAAAAGTGAATTTCATGTCAAAATCTCAAGCAACCATCACGTTCTGTGTAATGGTGACCTTCCTACCTCGATATGCTGTTTGCTTTGGACTAGGTGCCCAAGCTGCAATGTGTGTACCATCTATAGCTCCAATACAATTCTCGAACCATGGATAGAACTTGGGGTTGTTGAAAATTTGAGGAGTTTCATTTAGATTTCCAGGGCGAATTATGACATTTCCAAGACGACATAGAGCTTGCATTGCCATCTTGAAATGACGATTAATCGTCTCCGTTGAACGTTGTAATCGATCAGTAGCTAATTGATGTCTCCCACTTTAAGACACTATGAATAGAAAAAATAGCTAAGGTTTCTTCAACCGATAAATGGTTATTTTCAACATCAATAAATCCTCTCACTTGCAACTCATTTGCCAAATTGACAAAGGTTGGCGCATGCATGCGAAGAAGTTCGAAAATCATCTCGTCCTGTCCAGCGAGTAAGAATTCAGTGTAATGATAACCCGTGAAGCTACAATTGCATTGTGGCCTCTTTGGGATGACATTGTTCATATACCCCGACACTTCAACTGTCATCATTAACTCGTCCAATTCATCGTCCATATCGCTTGAATTAGTTGAGCTACTCGCCATTTTTTTATAAAATGGGTTTGCATACAGTTAAAGAGCTGACATGAAATGCATATGAAAACAAATAAAGAAATGGTTACGAATTTGAAGACCTTCTAAAGATCTAAGTAAACGTACTGCATATTGATAAAACTCCAAAAGACTTGAAAAACCTGCTGCATATTCAAACAAAAATTAAATATATGCGTAAAAAATCTGCTGCAGTTTACAGTAAAACAGTTTGGCCATGTGCATCAAAAACCAATTACTGCATTGGCAAGGGTATGCCACATACATGAAAATACACATGCACTGTTAAAACCTGTTTAAGTAAGAACTGTTTTACTATTAAAAGTAGAATGAACTATTAAAACTTGTTTTGCTGTTAAAAGAATAAAATATGCACTATTAAAAATACCCATGTTCAGGTTTGAAAAATAAACCTACAAAAATCACCAAAAAACTTTCCATAAAACACATTACAACATCTCGTAAGATTCTAAACCCATAATACTTGCCAAAAAAAATATTTCCAAACTCATATAATATCTGCCAAACCACTCAATAACTCATTCACAATTACCTGTTATAGCAAGTTAGTACATAGCATCAAGGCAATCTGCACAATCAAACATTGGCAAAATCGCAGCAACTTAGCCAAAAACTAGTGTTCACACCAAAACCGCATGGTTATACCGTAGTGCAAATTGTATTAATCTAGTTAAAAACTCATCATCTAGTTGGCACGCCAAACACACCTAATGCCATATGGCCATACATAACAGTGACTTAAAATGCAGTTTATAACATTTGAATAAAATTAAACATGTTTCATAAGAAGAACTTCGAACGTAATGGACGCACTCTCGCTACAGAGACAGTAACCACTCCCATCTCCTCCGTTCGGACATTGCAATAAACATCCTTCACCACTCGGGGTCCTTGAATTTCTCTAACGCCAACAGGAATTGGTCCGTCTCGACACTTTCCATGGCCTCAAAAACGTTCACACACTCTACACTCAAGTAGGGATCACTTAGTGAGCTTTGGGCAACACTAGTTTTCGCTTGATGGTTGTACTTCACTGCTCTGGCAAGAGATGTAGCCGTCCAAGCATCAATTGTCGTGTCCATTTTTTCGGACTTACTCCCTTTCTTTGGTCGGCTACTCTCAGGCAACCCAGCTCCTCCGCTAGAGCAGCGACGACCCCCACTTCCTCCAATATCCATAACCACATCTGCATCATTATCTCCAACTCCTCTACGATTAACGCGAACACCACCATCTAGGAATTGCTTCTCCAATTCTCTCTCCTTGTCGGATGTTAGGGGTCGTTGGGTAGAACCTCTAGATAGTTTTCCTGTCACAGTAGATTTGTTGAATATAATGCCAAGCAAGTTGTAGTGTTCATAACCTTTCTTGAATTGTTTTGCTTTGGGGTTAGCCTACATGAATTAATATAAGTTGATAAATACCTAATGTGTAACTATAACATTGTAAATATAGATTTAAAATGATGAAGATAGTGTAAGATGAAAGCATACTTTGGCATATTTTTTCCACGTGTCCTTTGCAGTGACAGTGTTTGTGTCTGGGTTCTAACCAAAACCAGCGTGTCCAAGCAATTTGGAGAACTCCCTATATTTCATCCTCGGGCGTTTGTATTTTTGTTTCAATTTGTTGACTGTATATCATCGACCAACTTGTTTGTGCATTTAATCATCATTGGACATCCAAGTGGTCAATCTAATAATTCCAGATCCGAGTTTTATCTTTTTGGACTCCTTCGACCAACAAACGGATGAATATTTCCTCCGTTTTTTGAGGCCAATACTTTGTATTATCACATTCATTGGGTTGACTTGACATCTAATATGAAGAAAAAAAACATTTGTAATAACTACTCATTATGAAAGGCCACCTTGTTTGTTTCTTTCAAATAGTTGACAAAAGATTTATTTGTCCCAAAGTATTTAAGGTTTATCAGTTCACAAAAAAAAAAAACTTCCTACAAGCTCTCAAGTGCGAAATAACTACTCATATAATTCAAAACAGACATACAGGCACGTGTGTACACACACAAAAAAAAGAAGCTAGAGAGGGTCTAAATTAGGACAATCGAAACGAAGTAATTATTATAGCAACCTAAAATCACATTACCATTTCCGCTCAACATTTTAGCCATTCAAACTACACAATGTTTTTAGACGTAGTTCCCTCCTTACCAAGCATTAATTTCATACAAAAAAAAAGGAAAATAACATTCGTACCTTTCTACGGATCAAACAACTAAAAGAAACTTGATTTGAGCCGCATGCCTCTCGATTGGTGGCTGGGGATTGGGGTCGTTTCAAGCCAGATGATGCTGTTTGAGTCTGTAAATAGCGAATGGATCTGTGATGATCGACAGAATAGAGATCCAAATCAGTAAATGCCATTGCCTTTTCAAATTAGTGCTAAGTAAAACCTAGAATAAGCCCTAGAATAAAACCCACAAAAAATGTTCGGTAAACTCTAGAGTAAACATCACTTTTATGAACAAGGTCGGTATTAAGTACGAATGATATGGATCTGTTGATTTTGGCTAAAAAATTAACAAATGGCTTCATTAAGTATTACAAAAACCATGTTTTGTACCTTCCTATGGATCAAACGAGCCAGATGTACTTAAGTGAAGCTTCAGAAGTCCCAACCGATGGGTGGAGATCAATTTCGTCGGATGCCGTACTCTGTTGAGTTGGTTGACCAAGAAAGGCATTGCGATATTGAAGACAAGAGAGAGAGTGAGGTCAATAGAATAGGTTTGTTGATTTCACAACTGATTCAAATGGCGCAGATACGAGACAATATTGCTAATGCAATATGGGATGCTTATGTTAGCTAGTTCGCGTGTATTTAGAAAGTTCTATATCTTTATGTATTATCGATTTGGGATTTGCTCTCTAACTTGGTTTGAGATGCTAGATATTAATCTAGGGAAACGAAGATCAACCATGTTGAACTACAAGGAAGCAAACAAAAATGGTTACTATGGGCTTCTCGTGGATGTAATATTTTACTGTGTTGTATTGTTTTTCACTTTTTCTCCTCATGTCAATGTTTCTCATTACTGTGGTAATGCCTTGAAATAGCTACCAGTAACACCGTATCACTTGTTATCTATGAATTTTTGATATTACCTTTTTCTTTTAACGTTACTCGCCACTTGTTAAAGCATTATCCCCTTTTTATGAGTGTTTTTTTCTTTTCTGGGAATGACTGTCTGCTGAAAGAAGAGAGGCATGTGAGTGATATTTGATCCTGGCTTTGTGGAATGAACAATGCAACTGATTTCCATGTACTTATGCATAATAACTGCATCAGATATTGTTAAGTGAAAGGCATTACTGTACTTGTAGTGTTGTTTGGTCTTAATATATAAATAACAAGTGATATGGAGTATAAACCCTAAGACGGGATACTCTCATTCACGGTTACTCTCATTTTCTTCCTTTTCTCTCTCTTTTTCTTGCTTTGTGGTGCTTTCAAGGGAAGTTCACCCACATCAGACCTTTTCCTTTTCAATATTTCTGCAACAGTACAAGGTAGAAACCTCTCACATATTCATGTATTTTTCATTTACATGCAATCTTTGGCTCCAAAACTCAAATAGAGTGCATGTTCCATTTCTTTTCCATGAAATGGTGGCACAAACCCAAATTTATCCCGTCTTTTTTGAAACTTGTCATTTTGAGCTTTGATTCTCAAAAATGGTCTATAACTCATATATAAATCATATAGATGAGGGATAAGGCCATGCATGGGTGCATCAAGGGCCAAAGAGCCTTGTATGTGGACCTTTTTGAATCTGTCCTATATAATCCTGCTGTATTTTCAGAGTTGGTGCAAATTTCTTTTCGGGTCTAAACTCAACCCATTGATCTCCAAATTTTTTTATAGTCTAATGTGAATGTCCTTTGCATGCACGAATTTTGGTGGAACCTAATTCCAAGTTTTTCATATTTTTAAAATTCCTATCCCGAAATGGCAAACACTGTTTTGAACATTGAACTTTGAAGTAGTGACATTTCTTGTAAAAAACTGATTTTTGCATGAAACTAGTGGGAAAAGTTAGATACTTGTCTTATCTTTCTAACCCTATTGGAATCACTCAAAAAGCTTTAATAATAGAAGAAGTTGTGCTATTTCTCCCCAGATGTGTCAAATCTGGACACTCTGTGGTCAAAAATTGTTTTTTCTCAACTATAGAGGATTTTTAAACAAGGTCAAGTCTTAGAGCTTCCTAACATCTATATCTATCTTTGCAAAAATTATAAAAATGTTTAGTTAGGGGTAAAGACTCTGTTTGGAATTTTAATGTTTGTGGCAGAATCTGCCCTCTGTTTTGAGAACAGGCCAGATTCTGTCTCACAAACTTATGTCATCAAAAACACCATTTTAGAGGCAAAACTAAGAAAAGTTTTCTACATGAAAGTTGTCGAGGACATTCTAAATTAGCTACCTGCAAATTTTTAGACATTTTAATAAAAATTTGCTATGTCTAAGCCCCTAATTACAGAGGATGAATCTGTTCTTCTGCTGTGTTCTTTCTTTATTAAAACCCTAGGTTGAACCCTAATGCGTTTAAAATGGTGTATTGCCTCATGCTATGATAATTGAATTCTTGTATATGCTCATGAAGTTACTGTTGTGAATAACGTGATTAGCGTGGCATCATTGTTGTGAATGCGTTACTTTTGGACTTAGCATGTTTGACATTAATTATGAGAAATATGAATCATGTCTTGATACATGATTTAAAGTATACACATGTTGAATTAAACCTTAGGGTGATACTATTTTTCGGGAGAGTATCCTGTGGATCTTGTTCTTTGTCTCAGGAGAGTACCCTGTAAATGTTTTGGGGGAGTACCCCAGTGCTCTATGCAAAATGATTATTTTTTGGGGAGTACCCTAGGACTATATACCGATGGAGTACCTCGGTGGTGAAGGCTATGAATAGTTAGATAAATTCGGTGTTAGAAAATGTGTCGACCAAACGCTAGTCCTTGACCTGAAATTCGATGACTTGACGTGATTGGTATGATACCCACACCCTTGCTCCTTAGATGACACTTTTGGATAATTAATTCGACTATGAGGTCATCATTGTGGCTGAAGGAGGGCTAGACATCAGTTGGTAGACTTGGTCTGTGATGGTTAATCTGGGTTAGCATGGTTCTTCCGGACAGTTAAACCTAGAATAACCTAGATTTAAATAACCGTAGTAATTAAAAGAAGCATTTTATCATCTCTATCAATCTCATCTGCCCTATATCGACGATATGTGACTTGTTTGCATAAAATACATGTATATGTGTGTTTAATTTCTTTGGGCGTCGCAGCTTATGGCGTTTTATGCCAGGTTTTGAGGAGTCGAGCAAGCTACCTGCGAGTATGTGAATGAGGATGGGGAGCCGTGGCTTCCGTGAGTTGGAATCTCACCTTCAAACCTTTTTGGAATTTGATGCATCACCTTAGCATCTGACCTTTTCTTTTGACTCGTACTTCTTATTTTGGGTCTGTAATAAATATACTTTGTATTACTTTATGCTTGGATGGGTAGTATCGTTACATTCTCTTCCGCCTTATTAGTTATTGTCGCGCTGGATGTTACTCGAATTTCGAGGCGTCACAAATACCTAAACTCACATTTGATGTTGTACTAAGGAAGGATATGCGCTTATTGAATCTAACTTAACATATAGCCCTTAGCAAAGTAAAATGGCAAAAAATAATTTATGCAACCGACTCCAATTAGTTGGGACACAATTTTGATTTGTTAAGAAATGCATACATACATGCATACGTATATTTTTTTATTAGAATAACAGAATTCAATAATTTTAGCTTACCTTTAAAGAGGTATAGCTATTTATTTATAATGATAAAGAAGGATTATAGAAAAAGAAGAAAATAACTTGCAAATCAAATCACAATTAATAAAATCTTAACTTCCTAATATGTTGATTTCAGTAATCAAACCATAACTAATGAAATTTAAATTTCTTAAAATATATTATTTCCAATACTCACCATCAAGCTGGAACAAAGATATCAGTCAAACTCAGCTTAACAATTGAAGACTTGAGCAGAGATGGTTCCACTAGACATGCTTAGGATCGGTCTCTGGATGTGGCTTCTCAGTTTTCAAAAACCAACTAGATTTTAGAATCCTATCAGAATAATGGTAGCCGCCAAAAACAAGAACAATGCTACCGGAACAACGTTGGCAACTCCTAAAAACAAAAACAATGCTATTGGAACAACGGTTGCCACTAAAAACAAGAACAATGCTACTAGAATAACATCGGTAGCCCCCAAAAAGAAGAACAGTGCTACCAGAACAACATCAGTAGCCACTAAAAACAAGAATAATGCTGCTAGAACAACATTGGTAGCCCCCAAAACCAAGCATAAGAACAAAAGAGCAATAATTCTCCAAAAAGTGCACTGTGAAAGCCAACAATATAATATATTTAGACTTTAATGATACACCAATACCAATGAAGTACAGTGATATGAAACTCACAACCCGCAACGGCTGGTGTGAGACCCGGTCCCGTTTTAATTTTCTTAATTAAATACTTATATGGTAAATCATATACGTGATATGATATGATGCATATATAATTGATATGTGTGTGTGTGTGACATGTCGGCCCGGTAATGTGTTTTCATGTGCTGTTAGACTCGCTAGTGTATACGAAAGCCCATGAATTTTAATTCGGAGATAATTTTGAATTTTGTTAATTTTCGAAAATATAAATTTCTAAATTAAATTGAAGTTAAGATATTAATTTCGGTGTTGTTTTGGTGCAATTACATGGTTTATTGGTTGTCGGAGGAATTGGGGCATTTTGGTATTTTTGGGTGTTCTTGAGGGCTTAGATTTTAAAGAAGCTTCTAGAAGAAGCTTTGACCAAGACTCCACCTCCCCTTTTCTTTTCTCCCGCCAGCACACTCCCCTCCCCATTTTCCTTTTTTTTTTTCCTTTCCCTTGTTTTGCATGGAAGCTCAAACCTTGTCCTCCCCTTCTCTGTAAAAATCAAAGACCTTAGGCATTGGGTTGAACAAAATCACAAAGACAAAGGCTGATCTACTCGACAAGGGCTACATTCTCAACCGAATGGAAGTTGATTTCAGCAAATTCGGGTTATCACGCGAAGGTTCGGGTTTCGGCTTTCGACAAATCGAGGTAGGATTTCGACTAACCTTGAATATATCCGTTAGATATATGATTAATTTCGTTTATTCAAGTGAAATAATATGAAATCCCTCATCTCTTGAAACCTTAGTTCGTTAGATCTTAAATGCTAGTGTTTTTGAGGTAGCTAAGTGTTGATTTGTGATGCTAGATGAGTTTTGTGGAGGAGGGTGTTAATTTAGATTGAATCTTGTTGGTAAATTTGAAAACTTAGCTATGATAGGGAAAGAGAGATTTGGATTTGATGTGTTAATGGGATTAAATGAGAAATTGGAGGATTAATTGAGTTAATTGGGTTAATCAGAGTGGCATATGTTAGTAGGTGTTGAGATAACCACGTGAATTGAAAAGCTAAGCTTTTTTTGAATGAGAGTTCAAACAATAGTGGATTCGGGTGTATAAATTGGGAGTTGGATGGGTAATTGATTCTATGTAATTACTATTTGAGGCTTTGAAATGTTAATTGCATGATGATTGTGTGACATTTGATTATTTTGGGGGAATTCACAAGTTTGATGAATGATTCACTCCTTTGGATTCTTGTGAGAGATGTTGAGAGTCAAATTTATTGCTTTTGGGTGGTTGAAAACTGGTTTTTAATTATGTTTATATCCTAAGTTTGTCCATTGGAAAGAAAAGAAGTGAGTTGTGGGGTTTTGGAGTTAAAGGAGGATATTTTGGTTTGCTCTCGGGTAGAGGACCGCTCGAGCAGTATATTAATATAAGATTTGGGGCTGCTCTCGACCAGTTGGACTCGAGCGGACTCGCCTGTGTTGGGTTCCAAATTTTGTTTTCTTTAACTAAATTTTATTATCATGCGGGCTCGTTTTGGGACCCTTTGGTGTTTAAATGGAAGCCCCGAGAGTCTTCTCTTTAGTGATTTAACTCTCTTTTGAAATTCATTCTGAATAAAATAGTTTATTTTTGTTTGAAAATAAAAGATGCAAAGCAGGTTTCCAAAACTTTTCCTTTGAATTTGATTGACTGTTGTGTGTTTCCGTGGGTGGTTTGAGTGCCTAAGTAGGTTGTATGTAAGATGATTATGTTAAGGACAAGAACTGAATCTTGGTGTTGGTGAGGGATTTCAGAATTATATATGGGTTGAATGGTGTTGGTGAGGGATTTTAGAATTTTGTGTTATTACCATCTGAATAGAGAATTGTTATACGTGTGTTATGAGTATTGAAGAAAGACGTGAGTGTATACATGTGTTGACAAACGGAGTTGTTTGTGGCCAACTAAAGTTTAATAACCGACCAAGTGGAGAACGTTGTGAATACGAGGGAAAAACGTGAATGTTATATGAATGGAATTAATTGCGATCGATTAGAGGTGGAATAATTGATTAAGAGTAGGAGGTTTGTTTGTAAGACGTGGGATTACGTATATGGGTTATACTTTAATGGGTGATGTGGTTTGGATTCGTGTAGATGAGTGTGTGTATCTATGGAATGTTTAGCTTGTGTGCCACTGTTAACCATGTGAAATGGTTATCCGTTGATCCTGTGTGGCATATGTAGCCTATGTGGCACTGTTAACCATGTGAAATGGTATCTGTTTAGCCTGTGTGGCATATGTTGCTTGTGTGGCACATCTAGCATGTGTGACAATGATAGCCATGTGAAATAGTTATGTGATTAGCTAGTGAGGCAATGTTAGTAAAAATGTGAAATTGTCATTTGGTTAGCCAATATGGCATGTGTGACCTATGTGGTGTTTTGACCCGAGGGGCATGTTGAGTTGTGTGTGTCAGGACTAACCTTGTGGTTCAAATAGCCATGTGGCATCCTTGGTTGTATGAGATAGTGGTCTATGAAAATTGTGGAAGTGTGAGCGGTGGAAACTTGGTGGGAATCAATGGAAGGCGAATGTTTGTCTTTCAGTGATGCACTCATAAGAAAATGTGTTCTTTAGAGTTTTCTGTGGTTTGGTTGGAAAATCTCTTAAAGTATTTTGTCAATGACTTAAAAGTTTCCAGTTTACATATCATATATTTATTCTTGTTTAATCATATGCTATTGAGCATCGAATCACGGTGTTTATGTACACCTTTTTCAGGCAGTGGAGCTAATCTTTCGCAAGGAGTTTGGAAGGAATGTTTTAATTGTGTTTTGTTACAATCTTGTATGGTACATGTATTATGATTGGTATCAATGGGATTGTAAGGCCTTAAGGCCGTGTATTGGGATTGTAGTTGTTAATTGTAAACCCTCTAAGTTTAATTTTGAATATTACTCCTTGTGAATGTGAAGGTTGTAAAGTGAATGCATGATAGAATTCAGGTTGATGATGTCTTTAAATTTTGGGGGCGTGACAACTCTGAAGATAAGGAACATCGACGGCTGTGAAGAAAGGAAAAAAAAGACCAGCGGAGGTGAACAAAGACTCGTGGCAGTGGTGGTGGTGAGGGAAAACCGACGAGGACGAGAAAGACTTTGACGGTGCCACTATACCAGCGACAGATTCGCGATACCGGTGAAGGAATATTGACGACAAAGGTGAGAGAAAGCAGTGACGGCAGCTAGGGTTTTTGGACATTTTTTTTTCCTTTTCTTCTTCGTATTTTGGCTCTGACACCAAGTAGAATAACATAATTTAGTAATTTTGGCTTACATTCAAAGATGTATAGCTATCTATTTATAATGATAAAGAAAGATTACAGAAAAGAAGAAAATAACTTGCAAATCCAATCACAATCAATAAAATCCTAACTTCCTAATATGCTGATTTTAGTAATCAAATCATAATTAACGATATCCTAATTTCTTAAAATATATTATTTCGAACACTTTGTAAGGTTATAATTGCAAGGGAATGTAATTTCAAGCTTGACAATGACAGGAGAGAAAAACAGAATTAAAGGTAATGATGGTGTGGTATTACTAAGCCGAGGATCGATCAGCCTACTGTGGGCTAATGACTTGCTTGGTCGGGCTTGGGAAAATCTCGCAAAGGCTTTGGCTTAATCCTCTCTCTCTCCTGAGGTCAAGTTTCTGCCTCTGTCATTGGACTTGAAGAGTTCTTTAGCTTTTTGTATAGTTGGAAGCTAGGTATCCTCGTCAGTTCTTTAGATTTTGTAGAACTTTCTGATCATCGACGTGTATTGGATTGTATTTTGTTTCCTTTCTCTTTTTATATTGGTGACAATGCTTAATGCCAAAATCTTACTCTTGTAAAAGAAAAGGGTTACTTGCACTTGCATTGCTGAATTTTCTGGAGTGTTGGTTGCATTTGTTAGTATTATTTCCTTAATATGACAGTTAATTCAGCGCACATCCATTGTCTTGGCTTTTTACTAACATGTAATGTAACTCATGCTCATTGATACTATTCTTATATATTGCACCAATCACAAATGGTGTTCTCTCAACATTGCCTTGTTTCTCTGCATGACAAAATACCCTATCATTTTCATTAGATTGGTTCTTAGATAGCATACTGAATATATCATTGATTTATTGCAAATAATCACCGTGTTCTTTTTAACCCTTTGTAATCATTAATGGCATTTATTAATACCATGATCTTGTATAGGTGCATTATTCCCTGTACCTGTAGTCAGCATGATCTTGGTTTTTATTACTTTGATTGTTTTCTTGTTCCTTGACAGATAAAGCCGCTTTCTGTCCGATATGGCCTAGGCATATCAGATCATGATGGTGAAGGACGGCTTGTGACCATGGAGTTTGATGCATATTATTTGATAAATGCATATGTTCCCAATTCTGGGGATGGTTTGAAACGACTGGTAATTGACCAGATCACCTTTCAATATAATTCCTGGTTTTCTTTCTTCACAGAATGGCATACCTGCTCGTTTGGAGTGTGATGTTTTGAGAGGAAACACATTTTATTTTTGATTTTTTTTAAAAATTAATGTATGAGATGAAACTCTGTTGGACTAATGCATGTCTGCCTTTAATACTAGTCATACAGGGTTACACAGTGGGATCCATCCCTCAGCAGTTACATGAAAGTAAGCCTACTTTTCTTTGTCGTTACAGTACTAAACTACATTTTTTTGCACATAAAAACATGTAAGAAGTTTGCATGTTTTTTCTTTTGCAGGGTCTGTTATTGTATATGCCATTCGGGAGGAATTTCTTGTTTAACTTCTTACGCTCTATAAGCAAATTATTTATTATTCCAAGAATCTGATTTGCATGCTAATACTTTCGGAGGAAAGGAATCCCTAGGAACAGAGGGTTATATTTTGCATGAAAATAGGAACTTAAATATTAGAAATAGGTAATACAAATATCTCCCTTGAGGTTTCAATGAGTATGCAAAATAGAAACACACCAAGGCCAACAGAAGTGACACCAAAGTAACAAACTATATATCTAGGTGTATATCTCAAAGACCCTCAAAAAACTGTCTACCCCTCTCTCAAGATCAAAGAACATGAGCAATCTCCAGAATCGTGGCCTGGGAGCCGTCGATCCTGCACCCCCACCAGTCCTGCTGCTCCCCTGTTGCATGGAATGTGAAAAGACAAAAAAAGGGAAGCAAGAAAAGAAAAGAGAAATAGCACATAAACAGTATAAGGAGTCAAGGAATGAACAAGTACATAAGTAAAAGAATAGAAATCTAAATGCATGAACATACCTGTATGGTCTCGTATGCATCTGCCATGTGGCAAAACTCAGCCAACTGCGCCTCTAGTTCTATAATCTTGGCCTGGGCCCCCTCCAACTCAGCTACAGTGGCCTGATGCACCTTAGCAGATACAAGGGGCGAAAGAAACGGCAACCGAGACTTTAAGCACCGATTGCCAAATTCACTCCACTACCAGCTTCAAAAAAAGGAGTAAACTCGACTACCCTTCAAAGGAGGAATGAGACTGCTGACCCCCTGGTGTGCCATCCAGTACACAGGCACCAGTACACGCACCATAGCCAAACACATGACTGCCAACCACCTGGTGAAAAGTTGTTAGTCGGTTAATCAAAGCAGCTCTAAACTAGGTATCATATGCAAATCCCTCCTAAGCAGGAGATCAGCTACCTGTCCTGCCGCCGCAATTACTACCACAGCTTCAGAGCCTCTGAGTCCGGCTGTCCATAAACATGCATCAGGGGTCTACGGGAACTACCAACTCATTGGCAAAGTGGCGGTTGTGCCGCTCTTCCTAATAGCTCCCAAGTCTGGTATTCCGAGAAGACCCAACGCTTTCGTGAGAACTCCTCAGCAGTGGCCTGAGCAATAGGATCTGGGCTAAGTACGCCCTATGAAGCACGGACACGGACATGCGACACAACACGGGCACAATACAAACACGCCGACACGTAAATTTTCAAAAAATATGGGGCACGACACGTCGGGGACATGCTTAAACATAGAATTTGGTATATTTATTATATGACAAATATTTGAATATTTCACTCAAAGATACTGTTAAAAAAGCAATATAATACTTACTAAAATTAGAAAGTCATAATCATTGCATTCCAATGATAATATTCCATCAAGGTTCAAAGGTAATAAAATAAAGAAGAAGAAACAGGAGACAGAATAAAAGAGAAAAAGAGAACAAATGAACAGGAATAAAGAATAAGAATAAGAGAGAAGATGAACAGGAAGACAAAAACAGAAGAATTCAGCGGACGTGGTTATTGGCAAGAACTTATTGAATGAGAGAAGAAGTAGAAGAAGAGAGAGAAAAAGTCTTGATGCTACTGGTTGTTCGATTGCTTGGGGTTACTCTATCTGTCTCTTTCTTTGCTGCTTCGCCATTGTTGTGCTTCTCCTGGGTTCTCTCTCTCCTTGGTCTTTGCTTTATGTCTCCTACGCTCATTCTCTTTCTCTCTTTCTTTGCTGCTATTGCTGCTTCTTTTGCTTTTTTTGGAATGCCGACATTAGGGTTAAGAGAATAAAATGGGTTATTTAAAATTTACATATTTATAATTTGATCCCCATTTTAAAGTTATATATATATATATATATTTTAAACCCTACATAAAAGTTTAAAATTAAATTTTCATCTTCGAATGTGTCCAAAATGTGTCCTAACATGTCCGCAGCGTGTCCAACTTCAAAAAAGAAATTTAAAAAAATCAGACACACTAAATTGCTTGCCGAACACATGTCCGTCGCATGTCCCTCGCATGTCAGTGTCCGACATCGATATGCAACCTCCAGAGAGGTGTCCGTGCTTCATAGAGTACGCCAATATAAGGGTGCCATATGATATATCCAATGCGCACCAATTCCAGCTCTGTCTGAAGAACCACAAAATCGGTAATATTCGCATCTCGCTCACTGGAAGCAGCAGACCAACGTAGGGCTCTGGAGAAAACACCAGTAGAGGCAGAAGAAGTAGCCTGGCCAGCCCCAATATACTCCCAAACCCAGCAAAACATAAATGGGGACAAACTCAAGACTGGTTCAAAACCCAGCAAAACATAAATGGGGACAAACTCAAGACTGGTTCAGTAGGGCGGACCATCCTAACCCGCATAGCCCTAAGAAAGGTAGCAAATGAGAAACTGCCCCAACTAGTGCCGCAACGCATAAGGGGACCACAATTCTTTTGAGATGTGGACAACTTGAGCCCTGCGGCCTTTGAATGCTGCAATATGCAATGCTGCAGCTCCAAAGTGCCACAACAAAGTTGATGGCTTTAATGGAGAAGGGATTGACCAGTATGCCCTTCTCCTTGTAGACTTGCATGCTGCGGCTCCAAAGTGCCACAACAAAGTTGATGGCTTAAATGGAGAAGGGAGTAACCAGTATGCCCTTCTCCTTGGATATGTAAAATAACTAATTAAAACCTTTTTTGGCTCTCTCAACTTTTATCTCTCCTTTCTCTCACTTACCATCTTCAATGCCACCCAAAACCTCCCTACCTACCACAAATGCTTCAAACTCTACATGAAACATCAGCGCCACAACAAAGTTGATGGCTTAAATGGAGAAGGGAGTAACCAGTATGCCCTTCTCCTTGGATACGTAAAATAACTAATTAAAACCTTTTTTGGCTCTCTCAACTTTTATCTCTCCTTTCTCTCACTTACCATCTTCAATGCCACCCAAAACCTCCCTACCTACCACAAATGCTTCAAATTCTACATGAAACATCCCACCCTTTTAACACATTTGCTCCATACGCCATGGGTTTTTAATTGATATGCATTGGCCTCAGGCCATGTATAATTTATGTATAACTATAAATGGCAATTTCCTAAGATAGTGTAACGTTATGTTTCAAAGACTGCATATATAATGCAAGCGCCACAAGTATGACAGCATAAAAGGCTTTTTTGCACCTTTGTGTGCAATAACAATCTTAACACTATTATATATACAAAATTTTTCTAATGTTATACTATCTTTCGATGTGAGATATATTGACATGTCTGCTTGACCAATTTTGTTTTACAAGCAGCTCAACCATCTTGACCAACCTAGGAAGTCCACTCTTTTCAAATGCTCTATGATTGTGAAATTGTAGCTGAAAGGGCTCATATAGGATTCATTGTAATGCAGACCCTTTTGACTTGTCATATGGTCTAATTGACCACCACCCCTTACCACCAGTGCACCACATTCTACTCTACACTGCATCTTCACGCTCCAAACCTCTCTTCCTCCCAAAACTGACTCACTGCCATCACATTTACATAAACGCATGACACATATAAACATAGATACAAAATCTACACCTATTTAACCTTAAAATCCCACCTCTAAATGCCATCATCACCCAACTCCACCTAATTTGCAACCTCTCTTTCTCTCTCCGACACCGCATCGTCTCCACCCCTACACCACCCAATTTTCAACTCCACCACCTATCTCTGCCACCTCTACATTTCCTCCCCCACCGTCTCCTACTGAGCCATCCACAACACCTCAACTCCTACTCCACCCAACCATAACGTCCTTAGCCCCCATTCCACCTAGCCATCTTTCCTTTTTATCGACGGCCTTAATACCTTCCCAGCACACCTTAATAGCTATACTTTTTGTCTCCTTAAAAACAATTATCCCAGATCACCCACCAAAACCACTGACAATATTGTAATGTAATTCATAGGGAGTGTGGGG
>JAOTRH010108581.1:0-18935 GCA_034768845.1 Heliamphora exappendiculata | reverse complement strand
CCCCCCCCCCCCCCCCCCCCCCCCCCCCCAAGTCTTAAGGGTTTAGAAGAAAAAGAGGACTTAGTTGACAGTTAATTTTCTTCAGAGACTATTCATTCAATGAATTGTTTTGATCTTATGATTAATTGCATCAGCAGGTATGCTTCTGATGCTTGCCAATATGCAACCTTAGTGGCGGCTGCCGGTAGGATTGTGGTGGTGGCACGACGATGGTGTGCGTTCGGCGATTCTAGGTTGCTGGTGGGCTGGAAATTGTCAATTGATGGCGCCATTGGTCAAAGAGCCTATGAGAGAGGGAGTTGGGTATGGAAATGGCTTGATGGGTAGGGGTGCTGCTTGTGGTTGGCGACATAATGTGGTCGTGACAAAGAGCAAAAAAAGAAGCAGATTAGGTGGTGATGGGAAGGTAAATGGAGGGGAGAGAGATTGATGCAGAGATGTGCTTAGGGTTATGGTCGTAACAAGCTGGCATATTGTGGTAGTAAGAAGAGGATGAAGGGAAGCAGATCGGTTCAGGGGATGGTCAGGTCACGGGTGTTCTTTTAAGATTAGTTTTTGGAATTTTGAAATGGTTACACAATTTCAAACCTCGAGGGGTGGGATGTACTTCTCAAAATGTGAGGGAGTCAAATGAATTTGTAGAAACCTCAGGGTTGATATTTGTAATTTATTGAGAAACTAATTATCTTTTTAACATTCATCAACACACGAAATAATTATTTTTCTTTTTTCTTTTATTTTGTTTCTTGTTGTTCTTTGGTGGGGCGATATGTATCTATTTTCTTTGACAATTTATCCTTTATTATGATTCACAATGTTGACTTTAATACGTAGAAGTGTAGTAATTGCACATTTTCAACGGTCACTATTGCATTCTTATGCTTTGTTACCATGCATGATACAGGAGCTAGAAAAGTCAAAGCCTGTCATTTTGACTGGCGATCTGAACTGTGCTCACGAGGAGATAGATATTTACAACCCCGCTGTAAGTAATCTAGATTTACCTTGTAACTTAAATCTTAATGTTATTTGGCTAATTATCAAACAATGCATCGGGTTATTGAATTGAATAATGCAATTTCCTGTTGAGTGAAAAAGAGAAAAATAACTTCTTGTTTACTACGCTCGTGAAACAGTTGATTTTTGATTGGGTTATGATAAATTATTACGATAATTTTTCATACCAAAGGTATTTAGTAAAACTTGAAATGCATCCTCACAAGGCAGTCAGAAATGCCTCTATCGGATTGATAATCAACAACTTAAAGCCTACAAAAGCATAATCTTCTCATGACCTAGAAGCTAGGCAAATGAGAATACTGGAATTACTTATCAAAAAATAAGTACACTACAACTGCAAATGGCTTGTTACATTTGACAAGCAATAAGATCTTTGGTTGAGGGTCAAGTAGCTCTGAAAGTCGACTTGTACCATCCCATGTAAGTTGCAGTTGGACTATGTTACATAGAATTGGGTACCAGTATCGAGTTAAAGATATGATGTATTCGACAAGCAATAAGATCTCTGGTTGAGAATCATGTAGCTCTAATAGTCGACTTGTACCATCCCATGTAAGTTGCAGTTGGACCATGTTACATGGACTTGGGTACCAGTATCGAGTTAAAAATATGATGTATCAAATCATTCACCTTGGGATGCGAGAATATAACTCTTTTTGGTCTTGTCAAACACTTTTAGCGTGATATTCTGAATAGTTTACTTAAAACCAATGACCACAATCTGCCTTAATTGTTTCTTGAACCCATATGTCAATGGATCCCATGAATAACCAAAACACACAATTTTTAGATAGGCTACGTTGGGATCCATGTAACTATTTCTGATTACCCAGGAAGGCTAGTAATCATGAAAAGGAGGCCCAACCCAATAATTGAAATCATTCAATTGATTCAAGGATTTAAGGACCCAAATACTCAATTTGAACCAAATAACTCCTTGAATAGACTAATTTATTGATCAAGGCCAATAAAGCCCAAATGCATGAATGAGACGTTAAAATAATCAAGATTAAAATTGTCATGATAGGGATTAGATGCTCTAGTTGTGGATAAGAATAGAGATAACTTAGCCAGATGAGAAGAGCCATTAATTCATTATTTATCTGTAACTTCACCTTTCTAAAGATAATCCCTATAACTTAAGCTATAATTCCAAAGAAACCCACTTTGTGGATAATAACCTTTAAGAAAAATGAATTTTCCAAATAATTTATGAAAGCAATGGGCTTTGAATAATGCTTTAGGAGAACATGACATTTATTAAAAACCCATTTCCAAGATACAATCAAAAGATCTAAGTTATTTTAGTTGGTCATCATTATTCCATAATCCATTTATTCATCCATTCATCTCTCCATTCATACAATCAATCTGTCATACAAGGTAAAGGAAATAACTGAACTGAAAAAAAAGAAAACTAACCATCCATCTGACGGTTGCCAAGTGCCCCTCTTCAAATTCAATGATGGTAACAAGCTAATCACTAGCCTCCAACAATTGATAATTATTTACATACGGAAAAATAATAAAATGCGTAAGGAAAGAATTCTAATGATAGGCATGTTACCCAATGGAATTCAAAAAAGTCACCATTACCTTTGTGCTTGTACCTATCTAAAATTTCATCCTCATCTAAACTTCCTTGAATTTACTTAGGATAAATATTAGAAAGCCCTAAAATAGGAGACTCCTAGCTAATGTCATATATCATCACTCCATTACCCAAGTCAGCCAACCACAATGCTAGTAACGTTCATGAAACCACATTCACCAAAATACATAATCAGCTAATTACAATAAATAAATGATGAAGACATATTCAACCATACAAATTCTAACACCACATTGACAAATAATGTAAAAGGATCACCTGAATATGTGTGATATACAATTATGAATATGATGATGGAAAGATCATGCTAAAAATCTTAATATGGAATATAGGAACACATTAATGCAAAGGTGATTTGACTCAATAGTAAGACTTACTATCATTTTCCCTAGTGGTGGTGATCGAGTCACAGAACGACCTCTTCAGAGGTCGTTCTTCAGAAATGTGGGTAAGGTTGCATAGAAGTTGTTGTTCCTAGATCCCACTCTAGTTGTAGTTCCATGCACTGGATCACTTTTTTTTATCAATGAAAGGTACAATATTCTACTAAAAAATTTAACTCACTAGAATGTGATGGCAATTCAAATCTAAGGGTAAACAACTCTAATCATAGCAAACTAATGAGCGTGTTAGAGTTGCTATCCAATCATGAATCATAACATGCTATTTAAGACCACATTCTTGGGAAGTGCTTAAATGGAGGTGGGCTATGAGAGGGGCTTTCTGAGGGTCTTGGTGGGCTTTTAGATGCTACTAGAGTTTGGGATGGGCCTGAGCTCTGAGGCATTAGCTTTTGTATTGGTGGGGAGGGACAATCATCATGGCAGCATAAGAGATTTTCTGATCATGGGTAAGAAGATCCAACCGAGGTTGGTCCAAAGTGGGTTGTGAAGAAAATTAGAGATGTTAGCAAGCTCCTAGGAGTCTCATTTGATGGCTTGGAGGAGGAGGAGGATTTGTCCTTGCTTTGGAGCTCTGAGAGGTGAGAAATGGAAAATAGTGGTTCATAGAAGCTCTGCAAAAGAAAACACTATTCGCTTGAGGTCTGACAAGGACTAGGGAAGCTTCACTACTTAGTAAAGTATGACAGATGGGGATAACATAGGTCTAACGACCCAAGTGAACCATTGGCCCAATAAATTAAATAAAGACCTTAATAACGCGGCCCAAAAACTTATGCTTAAGTTATTAGTAGTAACTCATAAGTTTATTTATATACCAGACTTAATTTCTATTTCCTACCGATGTGGGATGGGGACCATGTTGTATCACAATAGGGGTGCTTTTAGTGAAGGATGAAAGAAGAAGGGATCTTTGCTTCTTTGTTAATGAGTATTGAAATCATTTGTTGGAATGCGAGGAGTTCGAATTCAAAGGTGCAAAGAATTGGGACTAAGTCCTTGTTGAGAGATTAGAGAACTAATGTGGTGTGCTTATTTGAGAAAAAGATGAGGCTCTGCCAGATAGGGTAGTTTGGAGCACTTGGAGTGGCAAATGGATGGAATGTTTTCTTTTCTTTTCTTTTTTTTTTTCAGCAGTGGGGATGGGAGGGATATTTTGGTGATGTGCGATTATAGGTTTAAGGAAGAGCAGAACGACGGTTGCTGGTTGCTTTTCTTTGTCATGCTTCTTCTAATGTTTGAGGATGATTTATTGTGAATTTTCTGGAGTGTATGGTCCGGAAAAGGATGGGGTGAGAGAGGAGCTATGGGATGAGTTGGGGATTGTTGCCTTTAGATGGGATGCCCCTTGTTGTGTGGGTGTGAACTTTATCGCTATTAGGTTCCTACATGAGAGTTTGAGGTGCAGAGCTATTTCTAGAGCTGTAAGGTCAATTTCTTCTTTTATAGATGAGATGGAGCTGGTGGATCTTACTCTCTCTCAAAGGAAATTTTACCCGGTATAATAACTAGAGTTCTCTCTCCATATCTTGGGTCGGCCGATTTTTGCTTTCCTTTAGGAGGAGCATTTTTCGTCAGTGTCTTGTATTTCCTTGCCAATACCTTTGTCAGACCATGTGCTTATCATGCTGGACAATAGTGGGATTCATCAGGGGAAAATCTCTTTAAAGTTTGCGAATATGTGTGCAGGTCGATAGCTTCAAGAATAAGTTGACTGGCTGGTTGGTGGAATGGCTTCAGAGTGGTTGGGAATTCGGCCTTTGTCCTAGCATATCTCGGATTGACCGATTTTTGCTTTCCTTTAGAAGGAGCATTTTTTTCATCAGTTTCTCAAATTTTCTTGCCTATACTTTTGTCAGACCATGTGCCTATCATGCTGGACAATAATGAGATTCGTCAGGGGAAAATCTCTTTAAAGTTTGAGAATATGTGTGCAGATCGATGGCTTCAAAAATAGGCTGAGTGGCTGGTTGGTGTAATGGCTTCAGAGTGAATGGGAATTCGGCCTTTGTCCTAGCTCAAGGCGAAATAAAGAGATGGAACTCGGAGGAGTTTGTAGGCTTGATGTACAAATGGCTAAGCTCCTTGCAAATATTCACTACTTAGATGCTACGGAATAGATTGGGGTTTTTCTTGATGAGGAGAGGAGTCAGAGGGAAGTGCCGGGTTTGCAAAGTTAGAGAAAATTAGTTAGAGGCAGAAATTATAAGCTCTTTGGTTGAAGGTTGAGGATAAAAACATTCGTTTTTTTTTTTTTTCATAAAATGACTAATGCTCATAGACGGGCTAATATGGTTGAAATGGTGCATGTTGATGGGGTCCTTTTGTGTGAAGAGGATGAAATTAAGGCGGGTATTGTTGAGTAGTATCGTAGGTTGTTCAAGGAGGAGGGTGGGTGGAGTTCGTGTTTTGATGGGCTAAAGTTTGATAACATTGCTGAATAGGAAGCATGGAGGTTGGAGTGGCCCTTTTTTGAAGAAGAAATAGTTAAAGCCTTGGGGGAGCTAAATGGTGATAAAGTTCTAGGTCATGATGGTTTTACAATAAATTTTTCTCTTGCAATGTTGGAGTGTGATCACGGAGAAGGTTATGGATATGTTCTACTTATTCAGTTATTGACGTTGGGGAAGAGCCTTAATGTCTTTTTTGTTTCTCTTGTTTCTATGAAGGGTGAGGGTATTATAGATTTTAGGCTTGTTAATTTGATAAGCGCGGCTTTTAGCTAAGATTTAGGCATCTAGTCTCAAGAAAGTGCTACGGTCTAGGATTTCTGATTTGTAGAATAATTTTGTAGGGGACACGCGGATTCTAGATGCTGGGTTTGTGGCTAAAGAATTTGTTGACTTGGGGCTTGGAAGCAGGACTCTAGGGTTATTTGTAAGTTGAATATTGAGAATTTTATGATCACATGATCTAGGAGTTCCTTCTCTATATCTTACAGAGAATGGGCTTTAGAGAGAAGCGGAGGTCATAAATTCATTTTCATTTTTCCACATTATCTTTATTAATGCTACTAAATGGGACTGGTTGGCTTTTTTTTTTTCACCATTGATATTCATTCGTGTGATGAAAGTGTTTAGCTGGGTAATTTAGAAGGCTATTCAGGGCAGTTTGCTGCAGGTTTTCATTTTTACAGAGAATAGGCTTTAGAGAGAAATGAAGGTCGTGGATTCGTTTTCATTTCTCCCTAGTGTCTCTATCAATGCTAATGAATGAGACTCTTGGCTTTTTCTCCACTACAGTTCATTGATATGATGAAGGCGTTTAGCCGATTAATTCATTAGGTTGTTCAGAGCGATTTGTTGCAGGGTTTTGAGGTTGGTACAATGCATGGTTGCTTGTTGTCCGTTTCCCATCTCTTCAATGTTGATGTTACGCTGGTTTTTGTGGGTACAGAGCTGTGCAGTTGGGGTATCTTTGGTGCATTCTTTGCTTTGAGGTTGTATTAGGCCTACAACTGAATTTGGCCAAGTCAGATTTAATTCCGATTGATGATGTCCTAATTGCTGGGAGTTTTGTTGGTATTTTGGTTTGCAAGCTTGAGGTATTTTAGTTGCTTATTTGTACCTCCTGTTAGGGACACGTTTTAAAGCTAAATCTGTTAGGGATACAGAGAGAGGTTTCAGAGAAGGTAGCTAATAGCTGCATTGATGCATCAATATCTTTCTAAGAGGGCATGCCTACTCTCGAGAGCAGATTATCTAGCCTCACGACTTATTTTTTGTTAGTACATACTATCCTGAGGTCTGTGGCTGGGAACTTAGAGATGCTGCATAGAAACTTCTTCTAGGATAGTATTAGTGATGGCGTCAAGTAACATTGGGGTAATAGGAATACTATATGCTTTCTTGTGAAAGAAGAGGAGTCTTGACAAAGAAAGGGGTCTTCACATTAAGAGGATGGCTACCTTTTTAAGTCTCTTTTGGGGAAGTGACTGTGGACTATGCTTTCGAGAGGGATAGTTTTTAGAGGAAGGTTATTAATTGCAAGTATATTTCTTAGGGGTTGATTGGGGAAATGCTCAAGTGAGTTTGCTTATACAGAAGATGTTTATGGAAGGATATTAATAAAGTTTGGGATGAGTGCTCTAAGCTTATTTATTTTGAGGCTAGAAGTGGAGAGCGTGTTAGCTTTCCGTTTGATATTTGGTGTGGTGAGAGGCTCTTTGCTTGGGTAAGGAATAAATATGCCTTAATTGCATATTGTGTTCGGAGGGCTTCTGGATATTGGCACAGTATATTGGGTTGAGCAGGGGCAAGATTCGAAGCTAGACCAGTTGCTAAATCTCCTAGAGGTTGTGTATAAGCATAGAAAAGTGGAAGGAGAAGTGGATTGCGTAATATCTCACTGATCGTGCGCTCTTACGCCAAAGATAGTAGAAGTTTTAATTTTAGATTTTTCTACTGGTGCATGCTAGGTAGGCAAAAGGCGAACTTTTCTATGGAAAAGTGTTTAAAAGGTGAGAGCTACTTTGAAGGTGACAGCTACTTTGAAGGTGAGAACATTCTTACTATTGATAACTTAATTTACGGGAGTCGAGTGTTTAACTAGTTGACATTGTTTGTGTAAGGTGGGGATTCAGTTTCTCATCGTCATGTTCATTGCAAGTTCGCCAAGTAATTGTGGAGTTCTGTTATGGTACTTTTTGATGTTGATTGGGTTTTTTGAAGAGGAAGTAATTGATGTTTTGTAGACTTGGAAGTGAGGTAGTGTGCCCAGATGTAGGAGAAAGGCGTGGTTGTTGGTTCATTTGTGTTTGATGCGTGTTTGATGTTGCTAATCTAGTTGGAATGGAATAGAAGATATTTTGAAGGGATGGATTCGTCGTTGTAATGGTCAAAAGGCGGTGTTTTGGGTAATTTATATAGCTGGCTTAGTAAACGTGGGGCACCATCAATGGATGATACGGTTGACTTTATTGATTCTTTTGTGATGAGAGGTTTTGTTGTTTATCAACCTTTTTTGTGAGTTCTTTTTTTTCATTCTCCCTATTTTGCAAGGGATTTCTTTGCCCTCTCATACTGGTGACATTTCCTTTAAATCCCATTTTTCCAATCTTATTTACTTTTAATCTCAAATCTCTACATGGTTTTCATAACTCCCCAACACAAAAGTAATCATGAAAATATTCCTTAATATGCTTCTATAATGGTAGAGATCCCACCAATTGAGGACAAGTTGAGAGAAAATAGATTAAGGTGGCTTAGACATATATAAGGTAGACCATTTGATGCAGTAGTAAAGAAAAACGACAAGTTCATGAGTAATGAAAATATTAGGAGGAGGGGTAGACCTAAATTGACATGAACTACCGTATTGACAAAAGATATGAACTTATTAAAACTAACTGAAGTTATGGCCCTTAACAAAGCAGAATGACGTAAAAGAATCCATGTAGCCAATCCCAATTGATTGGGATAAAGTTTTAATTTGGTTTAGTCTGGTTTGGTTTATATTTCTAGTTATCAAAATAAGAGTACAATGATAGAAGATTTGATCTTTGAGGATGTGATCCCCCCCTCGGAATGACTTGGCTACCCTCGGCTTACTTGCTTTCAAATTGTCAATTACTTTTCATAGTTGCCTTGATGCCTTACTCAAACTCAAGATGATGTGAAACGGATTTTTGCCATGAAGTGATCTAGGGCGGTTGGCTTTCTTTGGTGGTGGTAAAGTCGTGGAGATGGTAACTTGTGGTGGTGGTAATGAACTTATGGTGGAGTAAGATTCCTGCAGAATTCTGGGAGCTCTTAGAACTTTGGGGAACTTCACACTTGAATAGTTTAAATTCAATGAATAGATAGTTTTATAGGGTCAAAATTTCAAACTCGAAAATTGCCTTGTGATGGTACTAAGTTCAGCAAAACTTAGTCGGATCCACGAATATGATGAAAAGACACGCACAAAGCATAAAATATAGACACTCAAAAATTTTATAAAACAACGTCTCAACCCTTGTATTACCACCAAGTAAAATTATAAAGGAAAATACCTTAGCACTCACGCCACCATTCTGTGTGCCAAAGTTGCCAGACCATGCCCACATATATAGGCATGTAGCAGTTACTAGCAGTTGGTAGCATATATAAGCATTCTGTAGTGGACATCACCCACTACTTAGGCACATGTGCAGAAAAGAGAAAACCTACGTTGCTGACACTGGTCATCCCATGAACATCTTCAGCATAAATCTTGTAACCGCCAATAACAGCCCATGATGCCACACTCATGCCACAGTGTGCTGACATGTTGGCCGTGACAAGTCTTCAGATTGTAACCGCCCATGACTATCCACAATGTCTGCAACATGAGGCAGCCACGCACAGACATGGTCAGCAATGCTAACTGCCAGTCATGTGCAAGGCATGCCTCTAAGTGCCACGCCACTTGGTCAATTAGCTGAAGTAGTGTCAGCTGCTTAGCCCATGCTAGTGTCAGCTCCTATTTTCCATCTGCCCATCGAGTTGCTTGCTTGTATTGACCCACATGCCATACGAACTACTCGCATCCAAGCACCGAATTGATGCCTTCATGTGCCAAGTAAATTCATCCTTTTTGTCTGAGGGTCGTGTGGCAAGCTGGTTGCCACGAAGCCACCTCGAATATTATGGCATGCCCTTCTCATACCACCATCGGTTGGCAAGGGTGTAAGGTGCCACCACATGCTGCCTAAGACACCCCAATGTCAGGGTGCTAACAGACCACACCCACCCGAAGAAGCCGACGCCCTTGTCAGTATGGTTTTTAAATATTGCTGCACTTGATCTTCAAATTGCCACAATGTCACATCATTCTCCCAGCTTGCTTCAGAGTCTGGTAAGTCTTTCCACTTAACCAGATAGTAAGTCCGTCGATTCTTCTTACTTTGGCCCTCCGTTCGGTGATCCAAAATCATTTCAGCATCCCTCTCAAACTATTTCCTGATCATAGGAGGTACCCGCCGAGTTTGCTTTCTTTCCATGTTCACCAAGTCTTCCTGAAAAGGCTTCAAGAAATTGGTATGAAAAGTATGATGGACTTTCAACCTTTTAGGCAACTTCAATCTGTAGGCAATATTCTCCACTTTCTTCACAATCACAAATGGACCATCAAATCTTGGAATCAGACCACGATGAATAGTCTTGCGATTGATCGTCTTCTAAATTTGAGAAGTTAGCTTCAGTATAACTTTGTCCCTAACTTGAAATTCCAGCGGCTTTCTTCCTTTGTCAGCATATTTTTTCATTCGTCGGCTTGCCTTAGCCAAGCTGTCACGAGCTTCCTCTTGCAATTCTTGCTTAGCTCTAGCACATCTATGTGCCGCAAGACAATGCCCACCCATCGTTGTTCTAGCCACCTTGTGGGGAGTGAGAGGCTGGTGGCCCATAGCTAACTCAAAAGGGCTCATACCCGTAGTTGAGAAGTAGTGCAAATTGTAGTAGAACTGTGCACAGTCCAACAGTTGTAACCAGTTCTTCTGACTAGCCGTCACATAATGCCGCAAATAGTCCTCCAACAGCGCATTCATTCATTCAATCTGACCGTCTGTCTCAGGATGATTATCTGTAGAAAATTTCAACTCGGAACCCATCAAGTTGAGCAGCACCGTCCAGAATCTTCCCGTGAAACGGGTGTCCCTGTCACTCACAATGTCTTTGGGCAAACCAAAGTACTTTATCACATGCTTATAATATAACTCAGCAACATTGTTAGTGGGACATGCATGTGTGGCAGGGATAAAAACAGCATACTTAGAAAAACGATCGACAACTACCATGATAGAACGCATACCATCTACCTTAGGCAAACCTGAGAAGAAGTCCATGGACACTGAGCTCCACAGCTTTTTAGCAATAGGCAGAGGTTGCAGCAAGTCTGCTTCCCTTCGTCATTCTGTCTTGTCTTGTTGGCACACCAGGCAAGTCTTGACATAGGGTTCCATGTCGTCCTCCATCTTTGGCCAATAAAATGATCTGGATAATAAGGCAAGCACACGCTGCCTACCCGAGTGACCGGTCCACTGAGGGGTGTGTGTCTCTCTAAGCAGCTCCAATCTTAGTCTCCCGCTGCTAGGAACATAGAGACGATCTCCCTTGGCATGAGAATATTGTTTTCAAGCCAATAGCGTCGAACAATTCCCTCCTGGACTTGCTGAACAAGCCGTTGATACTCAGCATCGCTAGCAGCATGTTAGGCAACTCTTGCCATGAAGTCTGCCTTAACTTGGGAAATTGTAGCAACATATTCGTCGACTCCTTTTCAACTCAAGGTATCAGCAACCTGATTGTGTCGACCAGGCTTGTGCACTGACACAAAATCATATTCCTCAAGGAATTCTTACCAACGAGCTTGCCTTGGGGACAACTTTTTTTGCACCTTAAAGAAAGTATTAGCCACGTTGTCTGTCATAACTGTGAACTTGGTTTCTAGCAAATAAACCTGCCAGACTTGAAGGCAATGCACCACTGCTGTTATTTTCTTCTCATGGGCTAAATATTTCTTATCAACATCATTTAGCTTTCTGCTTTCAAACGCTATAGGGTATCTGCACCAGCACGCCTCCAATTGCCTTGTTAGAGGCATCTGTATGCACTTCAAAAGGCAACTCGAACCTGGCAACCGCAACACTGGCTCGCTTGCAACTGCGGCCTTTAGCTTATCGAAAGCGTCTTGGCAGTTTGCACTCCACTGCCATGGATGTTCCTTCTTCAAGAGATCAGTAAGGGCAGAAGCCTTCTTCGAATAGCCCTGTATAAACTTTCGATAGTAGTTAGCCAAACCAAGAAAAGATCTAAGTTCAGGGACCTTGGTGGGTGGTTGCCAATCCAAAATAGCCTGCACCTTCTGTTTGTCCATCTTCACCAAGCCCTTGCTAACTATGTGCCTCGGAATTTGATCTCATGTTGGGTAAACTCACATTTCTCCTTCTTTCCATAGAGTCGATGTTTCCTAAGTCGGGACATTACAAGTTTCAAGTGAATCAAGTGGTCTGCTAAAGACTCACTATAAATGGCAATATCATCCAAATACACAACCACAAACCGATCGATACAGTCATAAAAGACATTATTCATTAAGTTATAGAATGTAGCAGGAGCATTTGTAAAACCAAAAGGCGTAACAAGAAATTCAAACGAATCATAACGTGTTACACAAGTGGTTTTTGGCTTATCCCCTTCGGCAATTCTCACTTGCTAATAACCCGAACGCAAATCTAGCTTAGTGAAGTAAGTTGCTTTGCAGAGACGATCGAACAAATCAGCAACCAAAGGAACATGGTACTTATTTTTTACAGTCACTTTGTTTAAAGCTCGATAGTCGAGGCACATCCGCAGGGAGCCATCTTGCTTCTTCTGGAACAGCATAAGGGACTTTTGATGGTTGAACTAGACTAGCATCCAACAACTCGGTCAACTGCTTATGCATTTCTGCCAACTCCATCGGGGATATTCTGTTTGGTGGTTTAGCAAGAGGCTTGGCACCAGGAACCATCTCAATACTGTGATCGGTGACACGTTGAGGCGGAAGAGACTTAGGCAACTCCGGTGGCGTCACATCTGCAAAGTTTTGCAGCAAGTCAGCAACTTCATTGGGCACTTCCATGGTAAGGTTAGGCTTGATCTCCACTAGTGCTACAAGATAGGTCTCAGCACCTTTCTTCAGCCCATTGTGCACTTGAATAGCCGACAGTGTCTCATTCTCCTTCCTCGTGCTCTTTTCTTTTCTTGTTCGGTTGCAGCCCGACATGAAGCACGATTGTTTGTCTTTAGCGATAAGTAACCCACCAAGATATGGCATCAATGCTACCTTCGTAGCCGCAAGGAAATCTGTACCCAAGATAATGTCGAAATCGTCAAGAGGGACCACCAGGTTCACCTTCCCAGCCCAACTTGCTATTCAGAGTTTTACGCCGTATGCCATGCCACATACAGGCTGTGCACTCGAGTTCACCGCCTTGATTCTATTTGGGCTCTTGGCAACCTTCAACCCAAGTGACTTCACCATGCGCTCAGTAACGAAGTCATGCGTGGCGCCTGTGTCAATCATAGCCAACATAGCACGATCATTAATAAAAGACTCAATGTAAATCAAACCTGTGGACGTCAGGATTCTCTCAACATGAAGGGCATTCAACAATTGCAGAGGATTGACTCTTGTTGGACTGTCTGAGTCTGAATTATCACCCTTCTCTCCCTTAGCAACTAAAGTGTTCAATTTCTCCCGCTTTGGACAATCCTTGGCACGATGGAGACCGTCGCATATGAAACAGCCAGCATTAGTCTTCCCTTTGCCTTGCATTTCATCTGCCTTTGGCTTGGCCTTCTGGGCAGTTTTCCACTTCTTAAAGCCTTCCTTCTTGTTATCATTTTTCTTAGACTTTCCTTTCTGCTTCGAAGTAGTGGCATCCGTTGTGCCTTTTCCCAATTTATAGTCAGCCAAGCTGTTTGCAGCAGCCATGGCAGAGGATAAATCCTTCACCCCTAGCTGTCAGAGTTCCAATTGTGTCCAATTTTGTAAGCCCGACATGAAATTAAAGAGTTTGTCTTCCTCAGACATGTTCTTGATATCCAGCATCAACAAATTGAACTCCTTAACATAATCTCTCACTGTACAGGTGTGCTTCAATTTTTTCAATGAATCCCTTGCAACCTATGACGTGTTGCAAGGAAGGAAATGCTCATTCAATTCATTTTTCAGTGTTTCCCACGAATTGATCACTAGACAAGCATCGTCTTCCATCCTTGTCCTCCAGTAGAGTTTGGTATCTCCAGCGAGGTATATGATAGTAATAGTCACCATTTCTCGATCTGGCACACGAGCAACCTTGAAATACTGCTCCATGTCCCACAAAAAGTTCTCTAACTCCTTGGCACTTCGAGTTCCACCGAATTCCTTCAGTTCAGGGACCTTCACGTTCATCGACGCAGCTGTGGCACTTGTATGACCACTAATGGCCTTCTTCACGAGGGATAACTTTGCTTCCAAGTTTTCAACCTTGGTCTTTATTGCGTCAAACAAGGCAATAAAGTCGCCCATGATCTCCGTAAACCGATCTGTCGCAGCAGTGGCATGTTGCTCAACATTGACTCTCAAAGAGACGACCCCTGCGACAACATCGTCCATCCGCTTGACAAGAGAGAGGGACTCGTCTAGTTAAGGTGTTCCCACCAGATTTTTCAATCGTGTGACCCGCTCACGAACTGCCTCCATAGCATTTCCACCATCCATATGATCAACCTAGCTCTAATACCAATTATCACAGGGTGAAAATTTCAAACTTGAAAATTTCCTTGTGATGGTACTAAGTTCAGCAAAACTTAGTTACAACCACGAATATGATGAAAACACACACACACACAAAGCAAGAAATATAGACACTCGAAAATTTTACAAGACAACTTCTCAACCCTTGTATTACCACTAAGTAAAATTATAAAGGACAATGTCTTAGCACTCACGCCACCATTCTGTGTGCCAAAGCTGCCAAACCATGCCCACATATATAGGCATGTGGCAGTTACTAGCAGTTGCTAGCATATACAAACATTCTGTAGGGGACATCCCCCACTACTTAGGCACATGTGCAGAAAAGAGAAAACCCACGCTGCTAACACTTGTCATCCCATGAACATCTTCAGCATAAATCCTGTAACCGCCAATAACCGCCAATAACCGCCTATGATGCCACACACATGCCACAATGTGCTGGCATGTTGGCCCTGACAAGTCTTCAGATTGTAACCGCCCATGACTGCCCACAATGTCTGCAACATGGGGTAGCCATGCACAGACATGGTCATCAATGCTAACTGCCAGTCATGTGCAAGGTATGCCCCTAAGTGCCACACCACTTGGTCAATCAGCTAAAGTAGTGCCAGGTGCCTAGCCCATGTTAGTGCCAGCTCTTATTTGCCATCTGCCCACCGAGCCGCTTGCTTGTATTGACCCACAAGCTATACGAACTACTAGCATCCAAGCACCGAATTAATGCCTTCACGTGCCAAGTAAGTTCATCATTTTTGTCTAAGGGTCGTGTGGCAGGCTGGTTGCCACGAAGCCATCTCGAATATTATGGCATGCCCTCCTCATGCCACCATCGGTTGGCAAGGGTGTAAGGTGCCACCACATGCTGCCCAAGATACTCCAATGTCAGGGTGCTAACAGATAGTCACATGGCTTTAAATTATAATATTAGTTGGAATAACAGTCGTAGATGCAATATAATGCTTATCAAGCATATCATTCAATGCATAAGGAAATCATGGATTTTGATTTTTCCCCCAACCATTGGGGGTTCTTTTTAAAAAAATCTCATCTCAGCTTTTAGCATTTTTTTCATTGGAATATGTGTCAGAGTGTTTTCCACAGCTTTTAGTTTCCGCTTATGGGTCCAAAATAACTTACAAATTCTGAAAAAGCTGACTTTTGAGAAGCTCCATTTTGGTGCTTTCTGGCTTTTGCTTTTCAATAATCAACTTTCATCATAGTTCAACTGTAACATGCACCCACATTAGCAAACTCTCAAAAACTCAAGATTATAATTCAATGCATAAGGAAATCGTGGATTTTTATTTTTTTTCCCCCAATCATTGGGGATTTTGTTAAAAAGTTCCAACTCAGCTTTTGGCATTTTTTGCATTGGAATATGTGTCGGAGCGTTTGCCACAGCTTTTACTTTCCACTTATGGGCCCAAAATAACTTAAAATTTGAAAAAAACTGACTTTTAAGAAACTTCAATTTGTTGCTTTTTGGCTTTTTCTTTTCAATAATCAGCTATTATCATAGTTCAACAGTTACAAGCACCCATATTAGCTAACTCTAAAAAACTAATTGATAAGTACGTTTTCATCAATTTATCCCATTTTGAATTTTTATAATGATTTCCAATGGAAATAGTGGCTCCTAAAAACCTGCTTTCTGCATGTTGAATTTAATGTTTGTTTCAAGATCAGAATAATGGGTAATGTTATCTCGTGAGGGAACTCACTATCTTGATAACTAGATTGGATAATTTATACAAATCTGTTTGTTTCTACAGTGGTGGTATACAGAACAAAAGAATATGAGGGGCTAATACAAGGCACGTTGTAACATACTACCATTACATCTCATTAATTCAGGAGCACACAGACTTTTTAAAAAAAATAGTCATGGAGGTTCTTATGTGATTCTCAATTTTTTATCGTGAGGGAACTCACTATTTAGAATCATTAGAAATGTAACTAGATTGGATAATTTATACAATTAGAGCAAATCTGTTTTTTTCTACAGTGGTGGTATACAGAACAAAACAATACGAGGGGCTAATATAAGGCACATTGTAACGTACCACCACTACATCTCATTAATTCATGAGCAGACTGTAAAAACAAGTTGTCATGGTTACGTGATTCTCAACTTTTTCTAAAAAAAAAAAAAAAATTGGTTGCTCACTATTTGGAAATTCATAGTTTTGAGTTTAAGCCAACATATTAGCAATATAGATGGGGAATTAGAATTAACCGGATATTATGAGCTAAAAAATTAAAAATTAAAAATTAAAAATAACGTTAGTGTTAATGTTCAAGGAAGATTTGCATCTTGAGTAAATATCAACCTTAATGGCTAATGAAGTTAAAAGGAACATATATAAATGTAAAAATTGAAATCAGATATAATTTAAAAGGAACATATATATATGTAATTTGGTGACCTTTCGATCAATTTTTTATTTTTGTTCAAGATTGGGAATTGCCAATCAATAAGGTCGTTTATGGGTTGGCAAGGAATCTCTTGATCTCAATGTTAACAACAGGAACTGCTTATGGTGTTTCTTGAAGATATGGTCATTTTTGGCTCTGTCACTCCGTATCACTCTAGGGATGGACCCAAGTATTAGATCCAATCAAAATGGGATGCCTACAACTGTTAGGTGTGGGTGTCTATGTAGGCATTTGACCTCCCTAAGCCCTACATCTCAAGAATCAAGATCAATGATATTAATCCCAAAAATTCGAGTAGGGTATGTGAACACATCTTGAAATCATCTTGTTAATAGGTATAACATTTTTGGGTGGTAGAGTTCCCCAGTAGCTAGAGTAAGGTGATTTGGAAGATGGTAGATGCTAAGATTGCACAAGACCACCACAGGTGGAGAGGAGGAGAGCTGAGGCAACCTTAGTGTAGACGGAGAGAGGGAGAGTGGTAATGAGGGAGAGGGCATCTTCTATATGGATAAATCTTGTCTTGAATGTGTTGAGGAGGTGTCTTCAAGGTGGGAATGTGCTCCCTTTGTCTTGTGAATGGCTGTTGTGCATAAGGAGAAGTCGTCCTTTTATGTGAGTTGGGCTATGATGACCATCTCATTCTAAGACTGGTCAGGGTAGACCCGCTAAACACTCTATTGACAGTAGTGATTGATAGGTTTGGCTTTCTAAAATTGTGGTCTAAACTTCTGCTCTCCGGAGGCAAAGAGATATTATTTAAAAGTGAGACTCAAGCTCAGAGGCATTGTATGAGTCATATACAAGGTGAGGAAATTCTCCTTCCAACTCAGAATGGACTCTACAGTGTACATTAAGAGCAAACTTGGGTGAACTCAAGGGCCCATGAGACTACACCACCAGAGAATGTAAAGAAAAGACCAAGAATATGAGTCCTAATTGCAAAATATAAAACAATAGAACAGTATCTAAAATTCCCATAGCTTCAGTCTTGTGGTGGACAGTCGTAGTAGTCTCTATAGAATAGTTAGTTAACTATTGCTATATTGTAATAATTTCCAAGTCAGTTTCTGTTTTCCTTATTTGAGTGTGTACTTGAAATTTGTTAGTAATTTCTTTTGTTTAAATTTTAATTTCGAAGTCCTCTTTGCTGTATATTATGTAGGGAAATAGAAGAAGTGCTGGTTTTACAGATGAAGAAAGACAATCATTCGAGAAAAATTTCTTATCTAAAGGTTTTGTCGATACCTTCAGGGAGCAGCATCCTGGTGTTGTTGGCTATACATACTGGGGATACAGGCATGGTGCACGGACAACTAACAGAGGTATTTTTCGCCATACACTTGTTGACATGATATTTTCTCTTTTATCAACTATGCAAATCACAATGTTGAATAAACCCTGTTTGGAGGTTATGCATCGATATTCAATGTTGTCACAGTTTTGTATTTGTTAAAAGTGAGAATTCTCTGTAGAATATATCATTATACTTGTATAATATTAAGCCTTGGTCATGCACATAACATATGAAGCTGTTGTTTTGATATTGCAAAGTGCAAATTATGATGTCAAAATAAGTATTCTGGGAGCGCAAGATATTACATATGTAAGTGCACAACTTTGTTGCTACTTCAAAAAAATTCAGTTATTTTAGAACCCACTTTTTTGTTTTTTTGATACATAGATTTTATAGTAGGCCATTAAGGGAATGTTGCCAAAACAAGAGGGGAAGAGACCACACATATAGCGGGAGAAAGATTAAAAGAGCTCCTACAAAATAGGGGTAAATTACCAAAAATAAAAATCTACAAAAGAATCATAGAGATAAAAGACTTTATAAAGTCAACCATTTCATTAATTGAAGGGGGCCTCCATGCTCAGACAACCAACAATACAAGTTGCATAGGAGATGGCCTTTTCAATTATACAACAGACCCAATCCTATTGAAGCATCTTATTATGTTCCAGCCATAGCAACCACATGGAACACAAAGGTATATATGGCCACGCCTTCCTACTCCTTGGGACTCTCCCTCCTCTCGAACTCGACACAAACTTGATTACCTTCCCTCTAAAACATCCAAGGTGTTAGCTTTATTATAATAATAATTATTATTATTATTATTTGGTGTGGTTGGACATACCATATCTTATTATGTAGTTTCGTTGTTCTATAAATAAACAGTTGCGTACCCTATTAGGGTTAACGCGTCTTCATT
>JAOTRH010108560.1:0-15470 GCA_034768845.1 Heliamphora exappendiculata | reverse complement strand
CAAAATAAAAATAGTATTTTTTATTTTTATTTTTTTAGTATTCGGTTGACACATGATTTTTTTAAATAAAGTTTTTTTTTATTGTTGGACTGAAATAAGATATCTTTCACAATAAAATTATGAAAAATATTGACATGTAATTTGATGTCTCCTAGAGTTTCGTTATCATTTTCGGACTGTCTTAATCCATTGCCGTGTTGTTTTCGTTTTAGAAATTGATACAAAATATTTAAAAATCTGATAAGGATCAAACTCAAGACACATTTTTAAAAAAATAAACAATAATTTATTAATTTATTTAAAAATAATAATTTTATATTATGATATAAAATATTTTATTAAAAAAATATTTTATTTATTTTTTAATAATTAAATAATAATAAATAAATAAAATATTTTACTTTGAAATAAACGAAAGTCAATACGGGGTTTAGGACAGATTGGTCAGTGATGCAAAGATGAGGGGGAAAATCTTATCATTCGGATGTGATTGTTAGTTGCAAAACCTGAATTTAGTTTAATTTTAAGCATTGCAGTGGAAATTTATCTTTATTGTTTTCGGTTTAGTTTGTTTTTTTTTTAATTTATTAAAGTTGTTTTTCTTTGTGAAAAGGCACTCAGATATTTTGGACCATCCATTTGTGGTGTTTAGTATTGTCGAAATTAATAATTTATAAATTATTATTTATAATAAAAATTACGAGTGTTTAGTAAAATTTGTAATTTGTAATTTAAATAGAAAAAAAATTATTATAAATTATAGTATAAATTGAGAGTATTTGAAATTTTTTTAAATTTATAACTAAAATTAATAAAAAAAAACTAATAAGTTATCAACCCAATTGTATGGTTCTCCAACTCCAAGTCTTTAAAACAAAGAGAATTCCAAACCATTTTTTTACTTAGGTATGGCTAATATTTATATTCGATTTGATGCATAAATCATATATAAATATGTGTGTGTCACATTAATATTTTAGTTATCGAACATTTATTACTTTTAAATCATGTTCTAAGGTGAAATTCAACCAAAGGACAGCTTTATTATTATTTTTTCAAATCTCTTGTGTAAATAATATTACTTTGGTCCTGTTTGGGCAAAATGTGGCGAATTTTTTTTATTTTTATTTTTTTTGAATTTTTTTATCTTTTGATAATTTTTTTTTACTTTTTTCAATCGTTCCGATGAGATGAGCTCAAAAAATAAAAAAAATTGATCAAATGATAAAAAAAAAGTCTATTAAATACAAAAATAAGTAATATAAAATTTGACTTATTAGCTTATTTTAGTTTATTTTTGTCTTTTCTGAATTTTTTTTATATTTTAATCAATTTTTTTTACTTTTTCAACAAATCTCAATGAAATGAGTCTAAAAGTATAAAAATTTAACTAAATAATGAAAAAAAAATTATTAAAAACTAAAAATATATAATATCAAATAAGCAAATAAGTAATTTTTCTAACCTGGGAATGTTTTCCTATTGAAATAGTTGTGAAATTAAATAGGAAAAAGTATTTATGTTGAACCTATCATTTGATGCAAATTTCTGGCTTTAAAAAGGAGGGGGAAAAAAACCCTCATTGATAGTAGCTGTTTGAGGTTCAAGATAAGCATATAATGAAGATTTTTAATGTCGCTAGCAAGTAGGTAGAGGGCAAGATACTGAAAATCCCAATATGTATTTTGAAAATTGTGATTGAATTGATTTTGTATATAGTTGCTATTACATCTTAACATTTATGGGTTCGATTGGTAATTAGTTTAAAAATTATTATTTTTTTATGTTTTTAACTAAAAAATTAAATTTGATTCAAAGTAAATTATTTTATAACTTAATTTTTAAGTTAACTTTTTTAAAGTTGATTGTTTTGGTAAAAAGTAAGTTTTTTTTTTCAAAATAGACAATTTTACCTTTTTATATATTTGATATTAATAATAATATGTAGTTTGTAGTAGTAATAGTAAATAAGTTATAAATAAATGGTATTATTGTATTTTAAAAGTGATGATAGTTTGAATGAAATATTTTAAAAATTTGTGTTTTGATTTATTTTTTTTATTTTTTAACTTTTTAATTTTTTTACCAAACGAACAATCTCAACTTTTTAGCATTTTATGCAAAAAAATCAAAAAGTCAAACCTGCCAATTAGGGCTTAATCTTAATTGTTGGCCAAAGTTGGTACTAAAATCATAAAATGGCACTCTTTGGGCTAAATTCATTTATATTTGGTTATTTTTGTCTTTTTAAATTTTTTTAATCTTTTGTCTAAAATATTTTGTATTTTTCGAACCGCCTCAATAAGATAAACTGAAAAAAAAATGAATAAAATTTTTTTTTACTAAAAACAAAAATAATAAATATAGAATTTGATTTATTAACTTATTTTGGCTTCTCTTCGTCTTTTTCTAATTTTTTTTATATTTTGATTATAATTTTTTATTTATCCAGTTCATGTCGATGAGAAAAATCAAAAAATATAAAATTTGACTAAATAATAAAAAAAAATTCTAAAAACAAAAATAAGCTATTTGAAATAAGTAAATTAGCAATTAAGTTATAAAGTTTCTTTATATATTGGTAATTCGCTACTATACTTATATTTTATTGATAGTAAGCTTCATCAGAAAATTTATAATGAAAGTGAAATTTATTGGTTTGTGAATTTTCTTATAAATTATTCTCGTTTTCCACTATTTTTTAGAATTCAAGTTATTTTATGAGGTTTGAGTATCGATTGCACTAATTTTAAAAAAATTACTATTTCAGTCGTTAATTCTTTTAAAAAATAAATGTACAATTAAAGATAAATTAGATTACACAAATCAGTGAACATTCTGGTCAATATTAGAGGAACTTTAAAAATATTTTTTTTCCATCATTCAACTATTTTTAAAAGATAAATCACTTTATTTAATATATTGAAATATATTCATCCTTCATGAATATTTAAAAGTTTGATATCAAAATTTATTTAAAAAGCTTAAAAAATCTCAATATCCTACAATACTCTATGGTCTTAGTTATTCTGCTATTTTAATATAGGAAAAATAAATAAAAATCTAAATTATAAAATTAATTAATGTAATATAATTTAAAGTATTTATTCAGCACGCTTAGAGTGCGATATGACAATTTTACATTATATTATTATGTAATATTGTGACAATAAAATTTATGGTAAAAACATAATGACTCGTCTTTATTAAGTAGTGAAAAAACAAGAGATGACAAATACAATGTGAATTATAATTATTTATTTATAAAAAATATCACAAAACATCTAAGGCAGATTCTGAGTTTTATGGGGCCTAAAATCTAATTTTAGGATAGGGTATTCTATATATTTACAATTTAAAATTTTAAAATTAAAACTATTTTTAAAAAATATTTAGAAAATTTCCAAAGAATATACCTATCATAAAAATGTTTTTGATTTATTCATTAAAATTCTAGATTTTAAATACTAGAAGTTAACCAAAAAAACAACAAAAAGAAAATCAATAATAATTTATTTTATCACTGTCATTCTTAAAATTTCAAGATATTTAGATAGATGCTGGCTCTGCTTAGACATGCAAGACTCGTATTATATATTCTTATTTAAATTTTAAGTGCACAATATCATTACTTAATAAATTTTAAAAGTGTTTAATTTAACAACCAAAATATGATAGTGATAATTAAAAAATTAAAATATATCATTGTAAAATCTTAATAGTAAAGCAACAAATTTAGTGTTAAAATTAATGACCAAATTATTATAATAATTCAAACCTAAAATATTTAATATGAAACTATGATAATTAAGCAACATAAAATTTTAAATTAGCTATTAATACTTACAAAATTATGTATTAAACAAACAAAATTAAAATGCTTTTACTTATATATTTATGCACATATACACCAAATTAATGCCCTTATTTTTATTTTTTATTTTACTTCAAGGCAGGTCGAGATAACATAGTTTATAACTTTACGTAGTAATACTTAGGTGTTTGATAACGTTTATAGTTTATAGTTTTTTATTTTTTGTTTACGAAAAGTAAAAAATATATTTTTGTTTATATTTATAAAAAAATAAAAATAAAAATAAAAATATATTTAGTAACATAAATGTTTGAAAAGTGGCAATTGGAGGTTACGAATGAATCTAATTAAAATTTATTTACAAAATAAGTGAAAATATATTTTTTTTATTTCTTAAAATTTTGTAAATTTTGAAAACTGTTTACAGTTTTTTAAAAATAAAAATAATTACCAAACATGTTAGTTTACAGTTTACGAAAAATTTAAAAACAAAAATAAAAAATAAAAAACATAAACATTACCAAACGGCACCAACTACGTAATTTTGATTTTTTATTTTGCTTAAAAATGTCAAAAACTTAAAGTTGTCTATTTGAAAAATGCAAAAAAAAATTTAAAAGTTAAAAAAACAAATTAAAATACAAATTATCAAAATATTCAATTTAAATTTTCATCACTTTTAAAATATAATAATACATTTTATTCATAACTTATTTACTACCAATACTAAGTAGAACTAACTACATATAATTATTAATATCAAATGTATAGAATGATAAAATTAACATTTTTGAATAAAAAAATAAAAAGTTAACTTTTTACTCAAACAATTAATTTTAAAAAAATTTGCTTAAATGCTAAATTATCAAATATTATATTTAAATTTTATTTAATTTTTTAATTAAAAACACAAAAAAGTAAAAAATTAACTTTTAAACTTAACCATTGTCACTAATAAAGTTGTACATAATTTGGAGTTGAAAAATCAAACGAGTTCTGATGGTTCGATTTTTAGACATTGCATGGCACTCGTACTCATCCGTCCCATAGAAGCATTACATATTCCCGCAATAGTTCTCGCCAGGGTTAAGACTCCCAGAGAGAGAGAGAGACGGTGAGAGGAAAGGGGAAAGGGAGGGGATTTTCTATAATGCCGAGCAAATTTGGGCCATTGAATTAGGTAGCAAAATGATTTAGGTCATTGATTACAAAACGAAAAATGAGTAAGTGGTTTACTGTCAAAAATAATAACTAAATGTGGTATTAGTGTTTTTCCACAAAAAATAATAGCATAGGCAACTTCTGCAATCACATGTGACAATTTCTACAACTCAATATGATAACTTATACAACAAAACATGACCCTTCCATGTTATGAGCAAACACTTTATCATATGCTAAGTATGGTTTTACTATCATATGTGACCACTTCTACAACTCAATATGACAACTTTTACAATAAAACATGACCATTCCATGACATGAGCAAACACTTTGGTCACATATGAAGTGTGTTTCTACAACCACATGTGACCACTTCTATTATTTGACATGATAACTTCTACACCCGAATGTGACACTTTGATGCCATGTGGGAAGACTTTGGTAATATGTGATGTGTGTTTTCTATAACCACATGTGACATTTTCTACTACTTAACGTGACAATTTTTACAACCGAATGTGATACTTTGATGCTAAGTAGTAAGACTTTATTCATATGTGGAATGTGTTTCTACAAAAAAATATGACTACGTCTATTACTCGACATGACAACTTCTACACATGAATGTGACACTTTCATACCATGTGGTAATACTTTAGTGTAGAAGCTGTCATATGGAGTGGTAGAAATTGTCATATATTGTGGTAAAAGACTTTATTACTAACAACGTTTTTGGTGTTAAAATATTTTTATAAAAAAAACGTGTTTAGTAAATACGTTATTAGAATAAAATATATATTTTGCGACGATTTTTTTTATTGCTAATAATTTTTGCGATTCAATAAATTGTGACAGTTAAAATACCGTCGCAAGAGCAAATAAGAGTTTGGCACCCAAAACCTCTTTGGAAATCACGCTCAACGCACGCACGCTTAGCGCAACTCTCAGCATGCTCTTTTTTGAAATTTTTCGTCGCTAATAGTTTTTGTGACGGAAAATTTCCATTGCTAATAGTTTTTGCAACACAAGAAGTTGTGACGATTGACAAGCCGTCGCTGATAGTTTTTAACTTAATTAATCCGTTAAAATAAAATATAACCTTAAAAACGTGTTTTCTAAAAACACTTTCTTTACAAAAATATTTTTACACTAAAAATGTTGTTAGTAATAACGTTTTTATATATTACATTAAAAACGTGTTTACCAAACACGTTTTTTTTGAAAATAAAACATACTCAGAAAGACACGAAAATGTGTTTGTCTGAAAAAAGTTTAATGAAAAACATATTTACATAAAAAGTATTTTCTTTAGTTTTCAAATATATTTTTATAATTGATTCCATTTATTACTTAGAACTCGTTAAGTTTCTTAATTGTAAAAAAAATCTAATTGATTGAATAACATTTGTTTAAAAGTTTTTTTTAAATTATAACTTTTATTTATATTATTTATAAAAGAACATTATGTGATTAACTCCTTAAGATTGCACTTATTAAAAATATAAACCAACTACTTACTAGTATTAACTCATTCTCTAAGAAAAACGTGTTTCATAAAAATACTTTTATTTGAAATTGTTTCAAATAAAGCGTGTTTAACAAAAACGCTTCATTTAAAACCAATTAAAAACGTGTTTGATAAAAACGTTTTATGTATTAAACTAAAAAACGTGTTTAGCAAACACATTTTATATATTAAACATAAAAACGTGTTTGCTAAACACGTTTTCATGTTGTTATTTATTCTTCAGTTTGCTAAACACGCTTTTATGTAGAATATAAATAAAGTTTAAGAACTCCTATTTCTGCTGAGGGTGGCACGCAATTTGCGCTTGAGTGCGCGTTGGACGCGATTTCCAAAGATCGCTGGTGTGCAATTTTGAATAATTTGTATAAACATACTCTAAATATTTCGAGCGAAGGTGCATTAAAAATAAAATAAATTGATATAAAATATGCATTTGTTTAATTTAAATTTTTTTTAGAACAACTATAATTAATTTTGACCAATCATATGATGACGCGTGTTATTATTAAAGTTAAACAATTAAAGAAATTTTAAAAAATAGATTACGACTTTTAAAATTGTAGATATTATGACGTTTTGATATAATGTAATATTTGTAATGAACCTCTACTATACATGATTAAATTATTTATTATAATACAATTATCGAGTTTTTAAATTTGTACGAAAGTTATCAAAAAAAAGAGAATGAGTTATTCAGATATATAATTATTTTCAATTTCATTCAAACATTATAAGGAGTAATTTTATTGAAGATTTTAAACATAGTAACTACATATAAAATCAACTTTATTTTTTTTGTTTAGTTTGAGTATTGCAAATAGTACATCTAGTGTGTGAAAGACAAAAAAAATTACAAATCTATTTGCAACAACATTATGCTGTCGTTAAAAAATATTTCCGTCGCTAATAGTTTTTACGACGGTATTTTTTCATCACTAATATTTTTTGCGACCCAAAAAATTGTGACCATTAAAATATCGTCGCAAAAAAAAAAAAGAGTTTGGCTGCTCTCTGAAAATCGCGCCCAACATGAGCTCTAGCACAGGTTGAGCGCACCCTCCAGATACTCTTTTCTTCATATGCAAAATTTTTCGTTGTTAATAATTTTTGCAACGATATATTTTCATTGCTAATAATTTTTGCAACTAAAATTTATAACGATTAAAATACCGTCGCAAAAAATTAACACCAAAATCAACTCTCTAAAAATTGCGCTCAACTGCGGTTGAGCGCCACCCTCAAAATACTATTTTGTCTTAGTTTTAAATATTGGACAGCTGAAATTAGATTTAAAAATCCAGCAGTCCAAAACAGTTTGGGGCATCATACCCAAAACCGCCGTTGGGTGTGGCAGCACGACCCGAAAGGGAGAGGGGCATAGGCAGAAAACTCTTCTCCCATACGCCATTAGGTCTCTGCAAAAGCTTTAGGTTATTATTCATCGTCCTCCTTTCTTGTTCTTTCTTCTTGAAGAACCCTAGAAAACGAAGCCATGGCAGATTATGGGGCTTTCAGTGGACTAACCGGTGGCGCGAACCGAACTCAAGCGGGTATAATCTCGAAGATCCGACTAGAGAACTTCATGTGTCACAGTAACTTGGAAATCGAGTTCGGCAATTGGGTCAATTTCATCACAGGCCGAAATGGAAGTGAGTTTCTCTATCTCTGTATGCGTTGTATATTATTATGTATTTATCCGAAGCATTTTGAATAAGATTGTATGTTTTTTATGTGAATAGGTGGCAAGAGCGCGATACTCACTGCACTGTGTGTTGCTTTTGGGTGTCGAGCTAAAGGCACGCAGAGAGCGGCAACATTGAAGGATTTCATAAAGACTGGTTGCAGGTTCGTGGGAAGTCTGCTTGTTTGTTTGTTTGTTTGTTTTTTTTATTTTTTTCTCTAATCGTTCTTCTAAAAATGCTAAGTACACCTAATTCGGCCACAGAACTAACCACAGAAAATTATCCCAGTCATCTTGTGGGGCAACGTGTTGTGAGTCCTATATGCATATGAATGGCTGAAATCATTTTTTATGGTTGGTTCAGTACAAGAACTGTTATTCTTTACTTTGAAGGAGCATAATGGAAAAGAATGGATTTACGCAGCCGATCATTGGAATAAAAGGATATACATAGCCAATCAATTGGGACATAATGTGTAGTTTGGTTTGGCTTGGGTTGGTTTATTAGGGGTGTTTGGCAAAACTATTATTAGTAGCTTATAGATTGTAGTTTGTAGCAGAAGCTGTGAGTGCTTGGAAATAGAAGAAAAAGTAGTTGTAGTTTATAACAGAAGTTGTGGGTGTTCGAAATAGCTTTTAGCTTATAGCTAAAAGTAGTAGCAGAAAGCTAAAAACATAAGTTAAAAGCTTTTCCATTATTATTTTAAGTCATATGCAATAGTTTAGGTGGCTTCTGCTGTCGATGATAAACTTGATATATGTTTGGAAATGTGTGAACTTAGTCTAGTTTCGTCATTGTAATAAAATTTAATCATTGCGCAGAGAGATTGAAATGGTAAAATAAGGAAGATATCTTGGTGCACGAGCGTACTGAAGAAATATGAAATTTTGAGTAGTCTTTTCTTCTTTCTTACACTGATAAACTTTTATGACAGTTGTTATTTAAAAGTATGGCTTTATTTTACAAAAAAAAAAGAAAAAAAGAAACCAGATTATGTAAAAAGAGGAAACATAAAGGGTTGTGAAACAAAATAAGAACCGAAGCACACCCTGTTTCAAAATTCTGTATCAAAGAATGGACAGGGAGAAAAAAACAGAAGCAGGAACTTACCTAACTTCGAGTATAAAAGGATTCAAATAGATCAAGGCAAGTTTAAGACATTTTTTCCTTAAAGAAGATTCGTCCCTCGCCTATGGTGCTTACGGATTCGGATGTTTGCCTCCTAGCATTAATTGACCTATCGCAAGCAGAAGAAGCATTGCAATCTGTCTTGCTCGGCGAAGCATTGCAATATGCCTTGCTTGGCAAACCAGTGCAAACTGATTTGGTTTGCTGTTCGTGAAGAGGCGCACTTGTTCGGAAAAGAACCGATTTGGTTCAGAATCTAACAGCAGCGGATCAACGGTCCAACGAAATTATATTTTAAATAACTAATTATTTTAAATAAGTTTTGTTCCAAAAAGATAAGAATCTACCCGACCCAAGTCCAAGCCTGAGCCCAACACGGCATGACTGGGTTGGCCAGTTGGACGGGCGGGCCCGTGTGTGTTTTAGGTTTGGCCCAAGCTCAAATTCACACTTGCGTAAGTCCTTCTCTATCCACAAAATTTGGTACTCTCAAGAGACCCTCCCTTTAGTCCAAGGTAGGTATATGTATTTTCATAAACTTTCTCACAAGTTTTTAATGTGGAACAAAGAATGTTACCATAAAATTTTCAATTCAACTATATAACTTTGGAAGTCATTTTTTCATTCAATACTCAATGGTTTTGATCAACCAATACATTTAATTTATGCATTCACAAAGGTGAACACAACATCACCTGGATTCATCTTAACCGATGTGTGGGTTCCACTTTAAAAGTGGCTCAAAGTTAGCAAAAATTATTAAAATCAAACTATTTTTCTAACAGTTATTAGGTTGAATACTGATATAGTTGAATTTTTCTTGTTAATATCTCTTCGGGTTCGGGTCTCTTACGCGCACCTTGACTAATCTTTAGAGTACCAATTCCATTGTTGGGGAGTTCAATTATGTGCCAATTAAAGCCGAGGCAAATCCCCATATGAACTAGCCCTACAAGAGTTAATAGCACTTGGGAGGTTTTGAACTTGAGACTTTGAAGGTAGCACGTAGGCCTTGACCACCGGGCCAACCCCTTGGGGTTGATATAGTTGAATGTTTTGGCTGGTACTTGTTCTAATTTGTGTTTATGGATGGGATTCAAAATGTGCGTGCTAGATGTAACTCACTTAAGTGGTATATTGCTAGAATTTTGGTGGATTAGTTATTAGAGTTGCTGTTAGATTTTTCCTTGAACTTGCATTTGGATTTCAGTTAACCGAGGGATTGAAGAAATATGTTTGAGATGGTTCTTATGGATTAAGATCAGTGACTGATTTTTTATAGTTGGCATTGCTACCACCTACCAGTTGACTCCTGCAGCAATGAAATGATTGGATCTCATCTTTGATGGTTTCTCTTTTGGCAATGGTAACCAATAAGGACCTGCAATGATTATTAGTGCAAGATGTAACAACACAGGTGGTTGCAGAAAGGTATTGCTAGTTGGTGAATTTGTTATTAGCATTAGGCGTTTGATTGTGACAAAAATTTTCAGTTAACAGGAGCTTGAAGAAAACATAATTCTTAAAGATTAGTAACTGATTTGTTATAGTTGACGCGACTATCAAGGTCCTCTTACCAGTAGACTCCTGCAGCAAGGGAATGCTTGATTCTGGTCTTTAATGTTATATTTTTTTAGGTGGTAATGGTAACCAATAAGAACTTGCAAAGTAGTTTTAGATATAATGAAGGTAGCCATCATTTCTCTGGACTGGATGACATGGATTTTGCAGTCAAAGATAGGTAGTTTGGAGGATGCATCATCAGATCCTATTGGATGGTCAATGGTGGTGTGGATGTGATTGGAGGTATTGCCATCCCATTATGATCAATAGATCATGGACTTGGCCTATTGCTGACAAGCAGTTTTTTTTATTAAATAAAGATGGGTCCCATTATTGGTGAATTTGGAGGCAGATTCTTAGGCTTAGCGAAAGGCTCTAACCCTTGTCCATTTACAAGTGATTGATACCTCTTGCATTATTCTTGTGGGATGTTCTGTTTGCTTTTGTTTTCATGACTTTCATTCTATTTTTTTGATAAGTTATATTTCTTTCATTCTCATATTGCTTCCACTCAGTTATGAGGATCATGCTTTATTTATTTATTGATGAGCAAAAAACATATAATATTATATATAAAAAAACATTTAGAGAAATACAAAAAAACCCACTAACAAAAGCCCTAATCATGATCATGTGTTTGAAAAGCTTTACCAAGTTCAAGAATTAGTTGGGAGATGAATTGCACTCCCTCGATTGCAAAGATAACGAGAGGAGTTTTAATCCCATACAAATAACTCTCTATGCCATCAAAATGATGCCGGTTTCTCTCCCTCCAAATGATCCACATCAAACAAAGTGGTATCCTTATTTTTTTCACCTTTTCCCATCTTAACCCCTCTTCAATTATGAAGAACCTCCATAAACTTGCCAGAGCAAACCAATAAACTTTGAACCAAGATAGAATCAAGGTCCTGAATTCCTAGTCACTAGTCAGTGAAAAAGATGATGTGGCAGTGCCTGTCCATCTCACTTGCACATGTAACACCTGTTGATAATTAGTTTCCTCCTTCGAATCAAATTAGCAACCATGAAAATCTTGCAACGAGTCTTACATCACACAAAAAGGCAATTTTGGATGGAGCACAGGTTCCCCAAATAGCTTTTCACAGGAAGGAAAGGGCTATGACCTCCGATCAAAGCTTGATAAAACAACTTGACTTGGAAGGTCCCTGAAGGTGCTAAGTTCCATTTGAATGTAGCGTAGCACCTTTAGGGACCTTCTATGATCAAAGCTTGATAAAACAACTTGACTTGGAAGGTCCTTGAAGGTGCTAGGTTCCAGTTGAATGCATCCTCTCCTGTCTTTAGGCTCGGCATGCCATAAAGTCTCCGAGTAAGAGCCATCAACTACGCCAACTTCCAATTGTCTCCCAACGGAGGAGAGTGCCTCAGACACTTGATTTCCCTCCCCTTCAAAGATGTTTAGTTATTGAAATTCTTCTATCCATTGTTGTCCAATAGTGTGTTTGTCTTTTCGCACGAAAATGAACGAAAATGCATAAAGTCATTGTGGTGCACGAAAATGACCAAATTTTGAAGTGCGTTTGCTTTTTTGCATGAAAATGAACAAAAACGCATTTAGTCTTCGCGGTGCATGAAAATGAACAATTTTTGGAATGTGTTTGCTTCTTCGCACAAAAATGAATGAAAGCACATTTCGGCACAAAATTTTACCCGTCTTCCTTCCCGTCTACCAAACTAGAATTACATATCCCAATCCTTCCCCAAACCTTTCCAGAGAAATGTACCATGAGACATCGCAAGCTCCTTCGTATTTTGATCCTCCCAATCGCACCCATACCTCGAACAATCATCTTACTCCACCATCTCTCTCTCTCTCTCTCAAATACACACACATGCCAATCTCTGCACTCATTTTCCTAGCCATTCTTGATTGGATATCTTTAACTTTCAAATATCTCCCCCTCTCTAATAGATTTGTACACGGTATTCCAGTCAACCACAAGAAGTCTGTTGGATAACTTAATTTATGTTGTTGGACCCATTTCTTAATAGGGCAATGCTATAGCTCACGAAAAAAAGTACAAAAAAAAGTACCGAAACGTCTTTGCGTGTCCTTGTCCCCCCGCGCATTGTAGCCTCAAATGGTGCTGTTTTGAGTTGGTTAGTTTAGTTAGTTAAACTTCCTGGAGAGAATTATTAATAATTAACATATTAATTATTCAATAAAAAAAACAGCAGCAGTTGTGTGTCATGTGTTTAGATGATTGTTAATTAAAATTAAGATTGACAAAATTAAAAAAAATGTATGAGAATTTTTTTATACATAGAAAAAATTATATTGAGAAATTTCTCATTATATTGTTTTAATGAGAAATTATACTGATTAATTTTTTCTCACAATCTGTATGGTTGTAAAAAAAGTTTCTTATATATGAATAAAGAAATGATTATACATCATGTGGAATGGTATAAGAAGTTGAAAAAAAATTATACTGAGAAATTTCTTATTATTAAGTTGCTAAATTCATTCAAAATTAAGAATAACAAAACTAATATATATATATATATACATATATATGGACTAAAATATGTTTTTTTCCCTTCATATTTGAAATAGTTATCATTTTTTACAAATTGCTCATTTCATTTTAAAATTAAGAATAAAAAAAATTAAGAAATATAAGTATGAAATTTTTTTCATACTTGAAATAGTTCGCATTTTTTACAAATTGCTCATTTTATTTAAAACTAAGAATGAAAAAATTAAGAAAAATAAGTATGAGAAGTTTCTTATACTTGAAATAGTTTGCATTTTTTATAAGTTACTCTTATTATTTGAAACTAATAACTAAAAAATTAAAAAAAATAAGTATGAAAAGTTTCTCATACTTGAAATAGTTTGCATTTTTTACAAATTGCTCATTTAATTTAAAATTAATAATGAAAAAATTAAGAAATATAAGTATGAAAAGTTTCTCATACTTGAAATAATTTACATTTTTTACAAATTGCTCATTTCATTTAAAACTAATAATGAAAAAATTAAGAAATATAAGTATGAAAAGTTTATATTACTTGAAATAATTTGCATTTTTTACAAGTTGTTTATTTCATTTAAAACTAATAATGAAAAAATTAAGAAATATAAGTATGAAAAGTTTTTCATACTTGAAATAGTTTGCATTTTTTACAAGTTGTTTATTTCATTTAAAACTAATAATGAAAAAGTTAAGAAAAATAAGTATGAGAAGTTTCTCATACTTGAAATAGTTTTCATTTTTTATAAGTTGCTCATTTCATTTAAAATTAAGAATTAAAGAATTCAAAAAAATAAGTATGAAATGAGCAACTTATGATTTAAAAATTTCTCAATATAATTTTTTTTTCATGTATAAGAAATTTCTTACGCATAGTTTTTTAATTTTTGTCATTCTTAATTTTGAATGAAAAAGCGATGTTAGGCTTTCCGAAACATTTGATCGAAAAACACGATCGAATGCAGAAGGAATTCATGGATTGGGATTTTGAAGTAATAACCTCACACGTGAATTGGGGTTTAGGTTTTTTTAAGTAACAACTTGACATGCTGCTTCTATTTTTTTTTTTTGAGTAATGCTACAGGTCTTGAAATATTTTATCGAAAAATTGACCGAAACTGCTCGCCTCGCCGGAGAGTTGTAGAAATTGACTGAGCTGTAGCATTACTCTCAACTGCTCTTCCAAACTGCTCGCCTCGCTGGCGAATACGAACGGAGGGAACGCCTCTACCGATTTGATCTCTAGAGGGCTTTGCACGTAGTAAATCTAGAAATGTTGCTCCAAAACCATGCGTTTAGCTATGATCGGTCCCCATATTAATGTTTTGATACTTTTGAACCATTTCTTTTACCATATGACATTCCTTTACTAACATCTCAAACTGATCAGTGCTAGGCGTCATTGTAAGAAGAGCCATTTTCTTCTTCAGAAACACCTTTAATTTGGACAAAGGCACAAATCTCCAGAGCTGACTGCAAGAAGTATGCGCAGCAAAATATCCAAATGCTGCCATTGTCTTACAAACAAATTGTGAGAACATTCTCTCTCACACACACACACACCAGTGAAAATGTTCTCACAGTTTGTTAACACTGAGAATATTCGGACAAAAATCTCTCCTCATTTGCCTCGTTCCCCGATTCTAAATCAAATAAAAGAGCTGTATTTTGAGGCACAAATCTTCAAAACTGATTGCAAGAAGAATGAGCAGCAAAATATTCAAATGCTCCAATTTCTTTGCAAACAAACTGTGAAAACATTCTCTCTCACACAAATACACCAGTGAGAATGTTCTCACAGTTTGTTAACACTGAGAATATTCTCACAGTTTTGAACATTGAGAATATTTTTAGTATTTTTTACTTTGAATGCAATTAATTTATTATTTTGGTCTTTTATATATATATATATATATATTTATAATCGAAACTATTTATTATGTAATATTTATTAAGTAGATTATTTAAAAAAAAATTAAATTAATTAGATATTAATAACTTTGTGAGTAGATCACATTTGTTGAAATATAAATGAATGGTAATATAATTTTACAAAAAATAATGATAAATAAAAATAATCAAATCAT
>JAOTRH010108549.1:0-15471 GCA_034768845.1 Heliamphora exappendiculata | reverse complement strand
TGCAGGACTCGGTTTGCAAGTTCTATTCATGTTGTTTCTGTTATTTTATTTTTTTGTAATTTTAAATTATTGTAATTATTGAAAGTTAATAAAGATATATATTTTTTAGATCACCGAGCATTTATATATTTACGGCGTTGGATTATCTCCCAACGTATATCCTATGGGTCTCACATGGAATCCACATGTTTTTTTTTTATGTCAACTAATTTTAAGTTTGCTTTTTAAAACTCTTGATCAATTATTTTTATTTTTTGATTATCAATAATAACAGCAATATAAAAAATATATTTGTTCTGGTTAAATTCTCTTAAAAAGTCAAAAGAACCACTTAAAGGAAATCTAGTGATTTTTTTTGTTTTATTTGATTTTTTAAATGTCTTTTTAATTTTTTATAATGAGAAGAAATAAAAAAAAGTATTCTTATTAATTGAAACTAACACTAAACATCACTATATATATAATATGTCAAACCTAAACTTACGGCTGATTGGGAATCAAGGTTTTTTTACTTTTTTTTGGGTTAAGAAATGCAAAAAAGAATTAATATAATTTATATTTGACAAAAAAATAAAATATAAAATATAAATACTAATTCCTATAATATTCTATTTAAACTGTTACTCAATTCTAAAAGCCAATAACACTCTTAATTAATAATTTATTTACTATCAAATACCAATCCTATGTATAGTTATTATTATCAACTACGTAGAAGGATAATACTGTTTAGTTTGAATAAAAGATAAAAAAAAACTTTTTTAATTATTAACTTCAAAAAAATTAACTTAAAATCTAATTTACCAAACCACCTCTTCTAAATTTAATTTAACTTTTTAAATAAAAATATAAAAAAGTAAAAAAAAAACTAATTTTTGAACAAGTTACTTGTTGCCTTTCTTGTCATGCTTTTGACAATGGCCGCCACTGTTAGTTCTTACAGGATGGGTTGGCTGCCCCAACGTAATACAAAACTTGCTTGCTTGGATTAGGTGGCCAACCATAAAAAGCTTTCTCTCACAACCACTATGCCCGCCACAATTCAATTTTTTTTTATATCAAAATTATAATTAGATATTTATATATCAATTAATTAGCCACTTGCTTTTTAAATAAAAGTGAGATTTGATATTAATTTGTGTTAGTTTTACCAAAATTATTGAGTTTATTTGTTGTTTATTCTTAAGTTGGAATTGGTAGGGTTCATCAGTCTTATTTTTATGATTAAAATCATTCATTATATACGTTATTATTCATTCAATAAATTAACTCAATCAAATATTATTAAGGCATTGATCGATAAATTTGATTTTTTTTTGTTAAAACGTCAAAAAATTAAAACTGCTCATTTGTTTAAAAAAATTAAAAAGCTAAAAAATAAAATATAAATATAAATTTTCAGAATATTTTATTCAAACTATCATCACTTATAAAATATAATAATATCTCGTATTCATAATTTATTTATTATCAGTACTAATTATATAAAATTGTTAATATCAAATATATAAAAGGGTAAAATTGTTCATTTTGAACAAAAGCAAAAAAATTAACCTTTTACCCAAATAACCAATTTTTAAAAAAATTAATTTAAAAACTAAATTACCAAACAATCTATTTTGAACATAATTTAATTTTTTAGTTAAAAATACAAAAAAATAAAAAAAATTTACTTTTAAGCAAGTTGCCAATGAACCCTAAGTGAAAATAAAATAGTAAATAAATTGCACCACTTACTTACTTAAAGAGAAATATAATTTATTTAAGTAATTTAATAGTATTTAATAAATTTAAAATTTTTTACATAAATAACCTATATATTAAGATTTATAAAAATAAATAATTTAAATCATTAAATTAAAATCCAAAAACAAGTCCTAACAAACAAGTCATCTCCTTTCTAAAATGTGTATTTACTCAGTAATTCTGGAGTATTATGTGACAATATTTACATAATACTTTTACCCAATTATATAACAAAAAAATAATTGGAGTAGAACAATATTAATCTATTATAGTGGTCCTGTTTGGGTAGATCTTACTTATTTACTTATTTATTTATTGACTTATTTATTTATTAATAAATAAGTTAAATTTCATTTAAGTCAATTCGTTTGGATGGATTGTAACTTAGTTGCTTATAAACCAGCTACCTAAATGAGTTTATTTACTTATTTATTTATAAATTAATTTATTTAATTTATAAGTTAGTTTATTTACTTATTTAGCTATCCAAACGAGTGACGTGACTTATTATTTTAACTTATAAATTAATAAATAAGTAATTTTAACTTATAAATTAATAGATAAGTAATGTTACCAAACGGGCCAATATCTCACTTTATATTGATCTATTTTTTTTTATTAGTAAAAAATAGCAGCACATCGTACTCCTAGAGTGCGTAATAATTTTTGAACTAAAATATCTTTATTTTTTTGTCGATGCACAAATCAATATCATTAGAGGGAGAGATTTGCAGTTAGATTGAAGAACTAAATTGCTCTCAGCAAGTCAACTTTGCTTGCTAATCACATAAAACCTTGAGAGAATTTGAAGTTAGGCCAACCGTTAAGCAAACCTTTGTCATCCATCTCCGATTCCCTTTGAATCAAAGCAAAGCCGTTCGATTCTCGGTCACCATCTGAAAACCCGAACTTCCCACCTTCCTGACTTGCTCTCCCCACCCAATCATACCCAATCTTCTGTCCTTATGCTCTCCCTCATCCCTTCATTTCCAATTCTCCAATTCATTGATAAACCAATCGATCTTCTTCATGATCGATAAATTGTTTGGTAAAGAAATCGATCAAAAAACCCTATTGCTTCACAAACAAAGATGAATACTCGTTACTTCTTTTCGCCGCCGGACTCTTTCTGTAGCTCAGGCATTACAGTTTCGTTTTCTTCGTTTTCTCCGCCGTCGCCAGGAGAAGATCGAATTCCGGTCCTAAATGGCCGGAACAGGTCGTCGTCGTCGTCGTCGTCGTCGTCATCTAGGGTTTTGATTTCGTCTTCGTTCCTGGCGAGGACGGCGGTGAGGATGTCGAGGGCGAGGTGGTTCAGCTTCCTGAGACGGGTGTTTCATTACCAGAACGGGTCGACAAGATCCGAACTTGCGTCCAACCCGTTCAACTCTGGGTCGTGGATGGCGATGGAGTTGATTGCTTTGGTGGGTCAGATAATCGTAACGACGTATACTCTGGCGGTTTCGAAGGCGGAGAGGCCGGTTTGGCCCATGAGGATATGGGTTTCTGGGTATGATCTCGGGTGTGTTCTCAGCCTGTTGGTTCTCTTCGGCCGGTATCGGATTTTTCATGCGGGTCAGGGAGATGGTATCAACCACCCTGATTTAGAACAGCAGAGGAACAACGAAGAGTCCAGGTAATTTATTTTCTTTTAAGGTGCTATTTGGTTGTTTGAGGATAAATAGGAATATTATTAATGTCTCTTGCCTTATATAAATGTGTTCATTTATTTCCAAGTAAGCATTTTAATGTTATAGTGATAACCAATTTGCACAACTCCAGTCGGGCTTAGTTGGCGTTGCTTCAGCTTTTTTTTATTTTATTTTTGTTTTTTTATTTTTTTATTTTTACTTATTAATTTATTTATTTATTTAAAAACAGTGCTAACTCAGCTAGAATTGTGCAAATTAATTATCCCTCTAACATTATTTTTTTCTTTAAAAGGATAATTTTTTATATCGATCCCTTCCCAATATTATTGTAAGACTCCTCGATTGCATCAAATATTCTTAAGCAGTTTCGATACCAAATACTCTCTCACACTACCATAGCATATACCGTAAACAAACGACCCCTAAATCCCCTAGAAATTATATGTAAGGAACGGTTCTATTTCTCGATTTTTTTTTTATATCTATAAGTTTAGTTATTTGGTATATCTATGGGATGATCCCATAGAGCAAAGTGAAAAGAGATAGAATCGGTCTTTGGACTTCGCCTTTGGTTCTAAGTGCTCGTTTGGCAAATCAGCTTAAATTTGATTTTCTTAACTTTTTGACTTTTTGATTTAAAACTTAAAAATCTCTTTTTTTAACTCTCAATTTTTATCTTTTTAATTTTTTGACTTTTTTTAATAATAATTTTAAATTTTATTTTTTGACTTTTTTACTTGACAAAATCTCATTTAAGTTAGAAAGGTAATTTTAAAATTTTGCATTCGATTTTTTTTGATTTTTTTGGTGACTTAAAAGTCACTAGTTTCTAACCAAACGAATTTTTAACTTTTTAATTTAAAGTGATTTAAAATTAAAAATTAGGCTTAAAGTCAAGTTGCCAAATAAATACTTATTAATATGCAAGAGCGAAAAATATGATAAAATTGGTCGGCGGTGATTAACGAAATGCCATTTCATTTCATTGCTTAGGTTAGTATTTTATGTGGGAAGAATTTTGATGAATTTTGAATGTGATTAAGTTAGCGTTTCTTTCATAATTATTAAATGTTAAATCTTGATAATTTATGGGACATACTCTTACGTAAAGCACAACCAATATTGGTAAATAAGAAATAATTTTAATTTTAAATTATATTTAGACAAAAAAAAGTAAAAAATTGTAAATAAGAAAAGGAAAAAGATGAAAATTGAGTCCTATGAAGGGTATAAAAATATTGGCCATGCTTGGGTAATTTTGTTTATTTATTTATTGATTTATAAGTTAAAAAATAAGCCACATTTGGGTAATTTTGCTTATTTATTTATTAGTTTATAAGTTAAACTAAAAAATAAACCACGTTTGGGTAATTTTGCTTACTTATTTATTGGTTTATAAGCTAAAAAATAAACTACGTCATTTGGGTAATTAAATAAGTTAAAAACAAAAAAATAAACAAATAAGCAAATAAGCTGGTTTATAAGCTGACTTATAAACAAATAAGTAAATAAGTTGGCTTGGGTAGCTGACTTATAAGCAAATAAGCAAATAAGCCACAAGTTACCCAAACGAAGTGGCTTAAATAGATTTGACTTATTTGCTAATAAGCAAATAAGCCAATAAACAAATAAGTAAGGTTCACCCAAATAGGGCCATTGCATGTACTAAAATAAATAGCTAAATTAAAAGAGAAGCAAAAAGAAAAAAAATTACAGTTTATGAATTTTGTGAGATATGTTGAAGTACACACGAATTTTATAATTTTTTAATTAGATATGTTAATTAGATTTGCAAGACTTTATTTTATTGTGTTTAAGATAACACATGCCATTATTTTAAGAACCGATTGGTAACTAGTTTAAAAGTTTTTTTATTTTTTATTTTTAGTTAAAAAATTAAATTTGGTTCAAAATATATTATTTGATAACTTAGTTTTTAAACTAGCTTTTTTAAAATTGATTATTTGGATAAAAAGCTAGCTTTTTTACTTTTTGTTCAACTTAAATAATTTTGTCCTTCTATATATTTGATATTAACAATTATATGTAGCTGGTAGTGATATTAAATAAGTTATGAATAAGAAGTATTATTGTATTTTAATTGTAGATGGAGTTTGAATAGAATATTTTAAGAGTTAGTGTTTAAAGTGTTTTGATTTAATTTTTTAGTTTTTTTGCCAAACGAACTATGTTAGATTTTTTGCATTTTTACCCAAAAAATCAAAAAACTTGACTTACCAAACAGACCCTTAGACTCTATGAAGGGATATGTCGGATTTTCTCCTATCAAAGTTTCCGCTTTACTTATATATTATATGATATGATTTAAAAAAGAAAAGATAATATCAAATAAAGGATGTTGCAAAATTCTGGAAAAAAAAACATGAAAAGAATAAAGAAAAAGGAATAAACTATACATGAGGGGAGAATTTTACTAATGACAGGTGATACAATTTTAGAATATACCAATAAAAAGTATGACTATATTTAGTTTTTTCTAAAACATAAATACCAATTATAAACACAATGTATTAATTAATTTAATGATTGAACTTATCTTCATCTCTTCAACTTTTCTATATTCATCTTTCTATCGAAAATAAATAAAGACCTATTAATAAACAAGGAAAATAAAAGTAAAAGACATTTTTTTTGGTACATCGAAAATAAAGCAGGAAAAAAGAACAGTACTATTCTCTAAGCAACACCGTTCCAATGGCGTGATCCCACAAGAGATGGCCGAGGGACGAGAGTGGAGAATCACATAAAACCAGGTCTTCGTCCTGTTCAGCTTCGATATTCGCTAGGTGTTCGACACATTTAGTTTGCTTCCCAAAAAATATGTTTAATAGTAGATTAAGTTTTTCTGAAGAGGAATTTGGCATCTTCAACAAGAGCCTTGTGGAGGTGATTCGGAGGGGCTCCCTCTTTCAAAAGGTTAACGGCTTGGAGTGAATCTGATTCAATCTCAACATTCCCCATTCATTTTTCATGCATCATAGTAATTATTCTATAGATTTTCATAGTTATGCTTCAATGCTTGAGTCGACATCTAGTTTCCCTAGGTAGCCAAGCACCCACCGACTCGTTTTGTCCTTGAACAGCCCTCAAAAACCTGCTTTTTCAATGCACACCCTTTTACATTCATCTGTGTTTAACCTTAAAGAATGTGTAAAAAAATACATCCATTGAGTAAGGATGAGGCCATTATGATAGGTGGCAAGGGAAGATTTAAAGGTCTCAAAAATCTCAGAGGAATAAGCTTTTATAAACCAAATACTGTTAGAAGTATGCATATCCAGTTTGTCAAAGCTTTTTATATTTCTGTCCTTCTAAATTTACCACAAAAAATAGTAAAAAAATTGGTTCCATTTTAAGCCAGAAAGCACTTTGCCCTTGTTTTTTAGATTTTCTTTATTCACGTAACTCTTAAGCCAATGAGAGAGCGTAAGATAGGTCCAAGTAGCTTTTGATTTAGGACATCCACAGAACAGTTGGACAATGTCCTCGCAGTGGCAGCCGCATCTAGGGCAAATGTTAAGAGTTTGTAATGTCTCTCGAAGCTAGGAGAGTCATGGTTGGAAGTCTATCACGGAGGATAAGCCAGTTAAACCCTTTAAGCTTTCGAGGAATTTGTAGCTTCTAGAGCCGGTTCTAGTCAGACGAGAGGTTAAAATCAAATTGATTTACAAGATGGTAGGCAACCCAAGTGGTTAAGGAGCCTAAGGGAGATCCATTCCAACCCAGGGAGTCAGGATAAGTGACAAAACTTGGGACTTTGGTATTGAGAATGTCTCTCTTGCTAAAAGAAGAGAGTAAATGGTCGACTGAGAAAAGGTCCCAGTTACCTTGGTCGTTCAAGATATCTTTAACCTTTAAATTATGGTTTATGTTCACACCTTGATTAGCATTTTTCAGAGTGGAGCTCCCACACCACCAATCATCTCAGAGAAAAACGCTCTCCCCATTGTCGATATTTCATTTTATGCCCTTGCCAAGGACATCTTTAAATAGCCATGCTGCTTCTCCAGATGTGGGAAGCCCGTTTCCCACACTTCCAAGCGTAGGGAGAGAGTTGGTCTTATATTTAAAAGAGAGAATTTTGGTCCGCTCCTATCTGACACAAGCTTCTACCCAAGCTTACACAGAATGGCAAGGTTTTGAGCTCTAGCTTTTCTTAAACCAAGACTCCCGTGTTCCATATTTGACACACCTGTGCCCAATTGATCAGATTTAGGCCTTTTTTTATTTGCCTTATCACCCTAAAGAAAATTTCTATTCGGCTTATCAATTTCCTGCATGATGTAGCTTGGAATGGCTAAAGTGACCAAGCTAACGAGGATAGCTCTCCCTGGACGAGAAATGGTCTTATTTTTCCAGCCTGCAAGTCTATTTTGAAGTTATTGAATAAGGAAGTTAAAATGGCTCTTGCTACTCCTTATATGCATGATAGGTCATCCCAAATAATTATCAGATCAAGAGAAAGAGAACACTTGTCAATTTCTCAGAATGGTTTACTAATAATATATATTTTAAAGGTTGACTTGAAGGGAGAGCCAAAATGGCGCCTTTAGTGAGGCTTGGTTCTAATTCCTGATTTCCTGTTGCTCTCTTTCTCTGTAATCATTCAGGAGCGTGCATTTGGTGAACAAATGCCGGACAACTCTGGAGCTATTCTTCGCGATATGGTTCGTGATGGGGAATGTATGGGTCTTCGATTCGCGATTCAGTTCTTTTCGGCGGGCCCCGAAACTCCACGTCCTCTGCATCTCCCTGCTTGCTTGGAATGCCATCAGCTACTCTTTCCCTTTCCTGCTCTTTGTGCTGCTCTGTTGCTGCGTCCCCCTCGTCGGCACTCTTGTCGGCTACAATATGAACGTTGGATCCGCTGATCGAGGGGCTTCCGATGATCAAATCTCTAAGCTACCCAGCTGCAAATTTAAGGATTTCGACCCCAATTTGGAGAATGGAAAATCCGCCAATCACAACCAAAATCCAGTAAGTTACACTCAAATCATCACTTGGTGTGGCCTAGTAGTGAATAAAAATAATGTTACTTGATTAGAATATTATATTTTTTATTCCTCCCATCGAAATGAGTTGAAAAAATTGATGTTTTTATCAAAATAAGAAAAAAATTAAAAAAACAAAAATAAAGCAAAATAAGTTAATTAGTCAAATCTTATGTTGTTTATTTTTATTTTTCTTATTTTTAATATCGAAACTATTTATAAGAACAAAAAAAAATTTAGCAAAAAGATTAAAAAGATCCAAAAAAAATAAAAACAATTATTCCAGGCACAGTCTACATCAAACTTCTTCTCTTTGTGGTATTTGGCTTTGCTGAAGATCGTATCTTATAATTTTCTGTTATTAATTTTAGTAATAAATTATATTTTTTTTAAAATTCACAACTTTTACTACAAGTTATAATTATTTTTTCTTCCATAAATAATGAATTCTAGCTACAAGTTAGCATTCTTTCCAACCATTTACAATTTTTGCTATAATTTATCATTATTATTTTTTTAACTACAATCTATGCACTATTAATTTCAGCAACGTCAAACACCACATGATTCAATGACTAATTTATTGGAAGTCATTAAATATGTTTCAAAATAATGTCTTTAAATTCTCACTTGATTCAAGGACTTTAAATATTTTGAGACAAAAGTAACGAGTTTTTTCATTTTTTAATAAAAAAATGACTAATCTTTATTTAGATTGTGTTAGGACTAGTTTTGTTTTTTTTTATAGGTTTTTTGGCTTTTTTTTATAAAAAAAAATAAATATAAAAAAATATAGAAAAAGTCAACTTAGGCTAAATAAATAGTTTTTTTAAATGCTTTTAAGCAAAAAGTTTTTTAAAAAAGTTAAACCGTACATTGATTAATATTTGTGTTTGGTCTATTATCGATAGTCTGTCTACTTAGCAAAGCTCTTTTTAATATGTATAAGGTGGAATTGGCAGGAGTGCTGTATATGTCTGTCAAAGTACAGAGATAAAGAAGAAATCAAGCAGTTGCCGTGCTCCCACATATTTCATTTGAAGTGCGTCGATCAATGGCTCCGAATCATAGCTTGTTGCCCGCTTTGTAAACAAGAATTAGAGAGGTAAACACTCTTCAACTGAAGATACCAACACCAGAAGCAGAAATCTCAAAACTCCTCCAATACGAGTCCTAGCCGTTGTGCCACAGTCAGTTTTCCGGTTTTACTTGCTGCGCAATTTGCACTTTGGATTGGTTTCATCCCGGTTTTCCTTTCCTTTGGTACTGCTTCCCCCTTTTCTTGTGTTGGAAAAAATCACTGTTTCATGCTCGGTTTTAATTAGGTCATCTACTTAATAGGCGGTGGAATTAATCTTTTAAATATTAATAGAAATACATATAAATTGGTCCGACACCTTGAAATATGAAAAAAATCACCGTTGATGATTTGGAAGTGTTTGTAATTACAATTGGTTACTTGAGTGAGTATTCCTTTGTAAATTAGAGCTCACCAGTAACTTAAAATCTATCTAATTCTCAGAAGTGGAGTGGATACTAAAGCATTTGCTCCTCCGGAGTGCTTGTATATGTATATGTATGTTTTTTATTGCACATACAATTACAAAAAATACAATACAGAGAAAACTTGTACCAATGAAGAAAGTCACTTCACCCTTGACACTGGTTATGTAAAATTCTGAGAATCAGTATGCAGCTTAAGTTCAGTTTGAAACTGAGATTTTGTTTTTTTTTTTTGATTTTTTGTTTGTGTATTTCATCAAGATTAAGCACATGATTGGCTTTTTCGGAGCTTTTTTGTTTTTTTGGCCTTTTCTAGAATTTTTTCGTCTTTTGGTTTAGGTATTTTCTGTTTCCGAGTTTGCGTGACGATGCAAAACTAAAAAGATTGCTTGATTGGGTTAAATATAAAAAAATTATAAAAACAAAAACAAAAAAGTAAAAATAAGAAAAAGCTGTTAGTTTTTTTGGCCGTATTTGAATTTTTTTTTTTTTAATTAAGTCTTTTTACTTTTTTTGATTCTTTATAACTGAAAAAATTTAAAAAGGACACTTATTTATATTAATTTTAAAACAATTCATTGAAAATAAAAAAATCATAAGAGAAAATAAGACTAAACACGCGTTAAATTATGATCCCAATTTCCACATTACATGGGTGTTTGGTTCCCGAATTTATGGGCTGTGTCCTTATTTGAGCCCGATTGGCAATTTAGTTTTTAAAACTTTTTGATTAAATATGCTTAAAAAATTAAATTTGCTCGTTTAGTTAAAAAGTTAAAAAATTAAAAAATTAAAATATTAAATTAAAATACAAACTTTCAGAATATTCTATTTAAATTTCTATCACTTTCAAAATATAATAATACCCTATATTCATAACTTATTTATTACTATTACCAACTAAATATAATTGTTAATATTATATATATATATATATATATAAGAGTAAAATTATCCACTTTGAACTAAAAGCAAAAAAATTAATTTTTTACCCAAACAACCAATTTCAAAAAAGCTAGTTTAAAAACTAAATTATCAAACAATTTACTTTGATTATAATTTAGCTTTTAAGTGAATAGTTAAAATTCACTTGAAATGTGTTTTATATCTTATTAAATATGTATCTACACCCTACAAATCACTTTCGAAATAAAATTCTAAATATTTTTTCTAAATATATAAACTTTTTTAATAAAATAATTGGGTACAAAGGGACAGAGGAGCGTGCTGTGCCCCAATGGGCAGCACGCTCGTGCTGTGCATCAAAGAGTACTTTTTTTGAATAATATTTTATGATCTAATTCATGTATTATGTATAACTCGTCGAGTTTGTTTAACATAAAATAATTCAGATTCATCTGATACTTATAACTAAGTGATTGAATAATATTTATTTAATAATATTTTTTAAAAATTATAATTTTTATTTATTTATTTATTTGTAAAATAATATTATTAGATCTTATTCAATCACTTACCTACGTATATCAGATGAATCTAAATATTTACATACTAAATAAATTTGACAAATTCTACGTAATAAACGAATTAAATTATAAAAAATTATTCAAAAAATATACCCTTTAAAACACAGCACACTGTCAATTGGGGCGGAGAAAGCTCCCTGGTCCCGGGTACAAAGAGAGTATCACACAGCAATGATACCCAACACCAATCACATCCATCCAAGGAAGGCAACAAACGACAAATACCAACCTTGCATACAAAAAATTTAAAGTCAGTTTTTTTTTTTAAAGTCAAAACTTTTAAATTGTACTATTTGCATCCCAAAAAAGACCAATTAAGTTTTTTTTCAAAAAAAACCCTATTCATATAATAAATTATTTAATTTTTTTTTATAAATAATTATAATGCTCATGATACAAAAAGTCAACTCTATTATTAAAAACAAAACAAATCATGTTGTTATCCTCAACACTACAATTTAAAAATTAAAAAAAAAACTAAAAATTATCTTTGAAAATTATTTCAAATAATTTCACTTTTTTTTCTTATTTTTTCCTAAAAAAACTAAATCACTTTTAAAAAAACTAAATTTTTATACATTCTAAATAGAAAACGCGTGATTTAAGTTGGAAAAAGTTAATTTTTTCAAATTTGGTTGCCAAACAGGCACGTAAGCTGATACTTAGATTAGTCGAATAATCTATTCATAAAACGAAAAATAATAGAAAAAACTAATAAATAGATTAGGTTGCTTGAATTTTTGTGTGTTTCTATACAACAATATTATTTTGATCGAAATTAAGTTATTTGGTAATTTAGTTTTTAATCTAACCTTTTAAAAATCGATTGGTTAGGTAAAATGTTAAAGTTTTTTATTTTTGTTTAAAATTAACAACATTGTACATTGTACTTATATATAGTTGATTATAATAATTATATATAGTTAGCATTGGTAATAAGTAAGTTGTTAAATATGAATATTATTGTTTTTTTTTAAATGAAGTGAGAATTCGAATAGAGTATTATAGAAATTAGGGTTTTAATTTAAATTTTTAGTTTTTTAATTTTTTACCAACTGATGACTTTTTAATTTTTTAGTTAAAATAAAATTACCAATCATGGCCTTAGAATACATTTTGAAGTATAAAACCAGTTAAGCTATGGTCAATAAACAAATACAACAGTTTTATACTCTTTTTGAAAAGCATATTAAAAAAGAAAAAAAGAAAAACAAGTGTATGACTTTTCTAACTTGGCTTAAAGTTGAGTTTTTTATTTTTTATTTTTTATTTTAAATTAAATAAATAAATAATTTTCCAATTAAAAAATAGTTTTAAGCTGCCTATATAAGAGATTGCTTTTTGATAATTGACTTTTTTTTAAAAAAAGAATTAAGCAAAAAAGTTAATGTTTGATTTGTTTAGTCCTTAAAGTGGCCTTTTATTATCTTGCTTTGTATTTTCCCTTCATGGGGAAACCTTCTCCTAATTTTAGAAATTCTTCTTTATCGCAGTGTTAGCTCATGAACAAGGGTGAAATCCTTGAATTTCTTGGCTGCTTTTCAACTGAGCGATGATTAAGTCAATAGAACTCGATCATGGGCTTAAAAGCTCTTTTGGTGATTTTTCTCATACATTTGGGTCTTCTTTATTCGGGGCATTGGACTTAGCCCGAATTATCATGGCCTGCTTTTCATGTGTGACCCGAGCTCGAGAGGCCATATTAGGCTGCATTGGGCCTGAGCCTAGTATCTTATCCTCCTCCACTATATATTATAATAGTGAATATATTTTAGAATATAAAAACAAAGATTTCATTTTTTATGAGTACATACGGATTGAATTAGTCAAGTTCTAAGCAAATGTATTTTAGTTCACACATCGAGTGAAACTAGCCAGTTACATAAACATTCTGATAACTATATTAAAAATGCATTTCTTAATCTCACTTCACAAATGCAGATAGGTAAGGGTGCAACTGGTAATATTATTAATTTTTCCTATAAACCTACACGTGTACAAAATTCTATCGTCGATTGCATAATAAAACAGGAACAACCATTTTTATGAGTGAACAACCGGCATTTGAAAAAATGATACAAAACGGCTTTGTTCTGAAATTTTAACATTTTTCTAGAAATACTACAAGAAATAGAATTTTAAATAAATTTGATGAAATTAAAATCAACTTAATGGATTTATTTACAAATTTAAAAAGAAAAATTTGTTTAACTTTTGATTTATGGAGTGCTAAAAATACTCAAGAATATCAATGTATTATAGCACATTTTATTGATAATGATTGAAATTTATATATAAAAAAATTTTCATTTAAAACTATAGAATTTTCCTATACCGGTCATTATTTAAATATAGTTATTAGGCAGGAACTAGTTTCGTGGGGTATTGCATCAAAAATATTTTCTATTACTTTAGATAATACTTTTTATAATAATAAATGTGATCATTATTTAAAACACAACTTACAGGTTCTATTATCTGGTTCTTTATTTTATATTTGTTGTTCTGCACATATTTTAAATTTAATTGTTAAAGAATAATTTAAATATTACAATGAATCTCTTGAACGAGTTAAGTTAACAATAAAATTTATAAATAGTAGTGCCAGAAGAGTTGATATGTATAAAAAAAATATGTCAACAAGAAAATATAAGATATAAAAAATTACAATATGATATAGAAATTATGTAGAACTCGACATATAATATGTTACAACTAGTAATAAAATAAAGAAAAATAATTAATTTATTTTTTAAAATGAATATGAAAACTAATTTTATTCAACCAATGCCTAGTAAATAGAATAATTTAAACGTATATAAAAATATTTATAAAGTTTTTGATCACGTAACAAAATTATTTTCTTATATTTACACTCTTAATACTCAATTAATTTTACTGTAATTAAAATAAATTACTATAATATTTGATAAATTTTTAATCAATGTAAATTATTATCAAATGATATTTAGTATGAAAGATAAATTTGATAAATATTATAATGAAATAATACATATTTTTGGTATAACTTGCATGCTAGATTCTATGAGTAAAAATATTGATTTACAATTTTTTTTAGAAAATATTTATGATAATGCAAACTAACTTGAACCAATAAATAAAACACTTAAATAATTATATGATGAATATAGAACTCATATAATATATCAATCAACACAGCCTGCGGTTAGAACTTTATCTCAAAGTCGTAACGATAATTCGTTTATAATAAAAAATAAGCAACTTTTTGAAATTCATAGGAGTTCTATCATAAAACTCCAACGTTATTTTGATACTGTAAAAAATTTAGATAAAGATAATTTTGATATTTTAGATTATTAAAAATAATACGATGTGTCATGGCCAGTATTGGCCACGATGGCTCGCGATATACCTACAATTTCTGTCTCTACAGTTACTTCGAAATTAGCTTTTAGTGCAGGTAGACGGGTGCTGAATGACTCTAGATCCAGACTCGCTTCGGAGATGGTCCAAGTATTGATGATTACGCGTGACACAATTGATACAGCGAAGAGAAATCAAAAAATTGACGAGAATGAAAGACTCGAAACAAACTTATAAAATATTACATGTGGGACGCTTAAAGAATTATTAAACTCAGACTAATTTTTTAAATTATTTGTTGCATATGTAAACATTATTTTTTTATATTTGTAATTTTACATTTCATTTGTCATGTGTTTTAAATAAAAAATAATGCAAATGATTGTTAACCTTGTATGTGCCAAACTAATTGGGATGTACTTGATCTATAATGATGCAATTTCTCTATTTTTTGAACATGTACAATACACTTATAATTTGTATAATTATTCATATTTAATTTTTAATTAATAAAATTTATATTGCATTTTATTATTTTAATTAATAATAAATTTATAGTAAACAAATATACAAATAAATTATAAACTAATAAGTTTTCTATAAACGAATAAATTTATAGTTTATAGTTTAATAACTAATAAAGTTATACATATAATATAATCAACTAGTAATTAGTTTATAGTTTAACTTAAAAACTTATTATTATAAGTTTAATACATTAGTTTA
>JAOTRH010108538.1:0-15471 GCA_034768845.1 Heliamphora exappendiculata | reverse complement strand
GAACATTCGTGTCGACCCAACCATTTGAAGAACTCTGCCCTAGACACGTTGTGTCGATACCAAAGCTTTTGTGTCGAACCTGAAGACGGAAATTCAAACTATGGCAGATCTCAACGGTTGAATTTTTGGCATTTATTGCCTCCACCTACCTCCAACGGTCATGAGCTCCTAAGAACTTATATAAGGAGTTATTTCTCAGTATTGAATATATACAGAAGAGAGACACTTGCATTTTATTATTCTATTGCTCAAATCTATTAAGCTCATATTTATTACTGTAACTTCTGTTCTTGTTCCTCATCTCTCTTTACCATTTTATTTATTGTAAATCTATCTTGTAAAGAGAGTGAGTGTTTCTTATTCATTACATATCATTTTTGTAATCTAGGGTGAGTCACTCTATTAGCCTTTGAGTGAGTGAGTGAAACTTATCAAAGAAGAGTTCAAGAGAGATTAGAAGAAAACAAGAGCTTATTTTTATAAGATCTTCTTAAAGCTGTAACAGGCTTGTGAATGTGCCCGTAAACATTCAGATAGCTCAAGTGAAATCTTAAAACTTGTAAAGGTTTGGAATACGCCCGGAAGTATTCTGAATAGTGGAAATACTCAAGGGAGATCTTAAGGAGTGGATGTAGACTAGGATAAAACCGAACTACTATAAATCCATGGTGTGTGGTTCTATTTCTCTATCCCTCATCTTTTAATATTTGCATTGATTATATACTTGCATACCTTACTTTATTGCAATATTAAAAGATTTCTTAAAAGGTTTTAAATTTCTTATTGCTAGAAAAGACCCAATTCACCCCCTCTTGGGTTGCCTAGAACTAACAGTACTAATATCGCAAATACTATAACTTAAAAGTAAAAAATTTAGGATAAATTATATATTTTAACAAAAAAAAATTATCATAAAGAAATTATCACATACATTCTACTCCTAATAATAAGAAAAATCCGTGTTAATATAAAAAATACTATAATTTAAAAGCAAAAAAATAAGAACGATTTGGACATTTAAAAAACAAATAATAGCTATCCTAAACAAATTATCCCAAATACTATAACTTTTTTTATCCATTTTTTTTTTAAAAAATACTGAACTTTTTAAACATTTCAAACACAGGTTACGGCTTGTATAAGATAATGGTTTTTTTTTTATTTAGTTTGGTTTTTAGCCAATTTTTTTAATAATTTGATTAAATTATTTCCATATTTTATTTTATTTATTTTGATTTTTAGTGAACTTAATTATTTGGTTAAATCAAAGTTTGTCTTTTTAAAAAAAAATTAATTTATCATTTAATTAAATGAATGTGCCCATAAATTTTTATAATTTATAGCTTAATGTAAAATTTTTGTCACCTCACATACTGCGCTTATTCGTTTTGGTTTTTCTTTGCTTTTTTTGAATTTTTTTTATATTTTAATAAAAAAAATTGACTTTTTCAATTTATTTTGATAAGAGGAGCCAAATAAGTATAATTATGTTATTTATTTTCATTTTTAGTAAAATTTTATTATTTTTTGAATCAAAATTTTTTATTTTTCAATTTGTCAGATCAAGCCAATTTGAAAAGGTACAAAAAAAATTAACCAAAAAAAACAAACAAAAATAAGCAAAACGATAAAAATTAACCCAAATGGGGCCCTAATGATAATTATTTTAATTAGTTAAGTTTTATTTTTAAAATCTAATTAAAATTTAGATATTATTATCTTTTATTAAGTGGTTAAAGATGTTTAAATTGGCCCAGTTTGGGCAAATTGCTTATTTGCTTATTTGGCTTATTTAGTTTCTAATAAGTAATTTTATTTGAACAGCCAAATAAGTAAGATTTAAGCCAATAAGCAAATAAATCAATAAGTAAATTATCCCAAACGTACTTGCTTATTTAATGTAATTTTACAAATATAAACAAATAAGTTAATAAGCAAGTTTTCTCCGGTAGGGTTCTTGAGAACAAATCAATAAAGTACAATTATGGAGATGTGAAATATGCAAAAATAATCAAAAAACACATAACGGAGAGAGACGAAATTGGGTGAAGGAAAAGGCTAATCGAGTATGGAGCAGTAGGAACAATGTGTCTGGCTCTCTCTGATATGATCTTTTTGAAGGCATGACTCTTTCCCTTTTTTATAACCCTTAGAGGAGTTTGTTAGGATTAGAATATAAGTCTTTAAGAGATCTAATCAATCATGAAATGTGAATTTTGGGGAATTAAGGAATTCTATCCCAAAAATTAATTAAATAGTGTTATACTCCAACTCAACTAGATCGGCCAAAAATCGACCAAATAGTGTTCTACACCAACTCAATTAGGTCGGTCAATAGGTGTCCTGTGGGTTCCCGATCTGCTCGGGTCAAGTATCCAACCCACTCGGGGGTCACTCAAGTGACTCGAGTGGGACGGTTCCGTAGTTTGACAAATTCTTCCCTTAGCCATTAAGCTACATATCTCCTAACGTCCCGTACAGAATTATACTGTCATTGTCTTTATTATTTATGGGATAGCCTTTCGATTCTCAGATGAATCTATAACCATATAATCTGTGCTGTATCTTGATTGTTCAGTCTGTACTGAACCATCATGATTAGGTAACCAGAGCTACGTTGCAGTCTGTGCTATCTTTACGACCCGTGTCGAGACAATAATACAGTCTGTGCTGTCTTCATGGTCAGTGTTATGACAATAATATAGTCTATGCTGTTTTCATTATCTGTCCCATGGCAAGTAGTTAGAGTTACTGTCGTAGTCAGGGCTACGCTTTCATAGTCTGTGCTATGGAATGTCTTGTGCCTCTGCACGATGAGCAGCGATATTAGTTCGCTGAGTCATAAGAGAATCAGTAGTTTGACTTGAGTCGTTCGAGTAAGGCACATCACATTTCTTTCTTATGTTTGCATGGCCATTTGTATCCCTTTTCAATAGCCAAGTTGCTCATGCCCTTGGTAACTCGGGTGAGCTAACCTGAATTTCCTGTAGTCTGAGTCGCCTAGATTCGTGATTTAGGGTCTTCGAGTACCATAGATCATTCAAGTAACTTTGGTCGAGCGATTCGAACCTAGGGGTCGAGTTGCTCGATTCTCCCAAGTGCTTCTTTTCGACCTAAGGTAATGATATTGAGTTGGCTATCCGAGTTACTGAGGCATCAGTAGCTCGAATCCAAGCTGCAGAGACATCGAGTGACTCGAGCCCTAGAGCCATTATCTCAATATCCTTGCTCGATAATCTCCTACTTATCCGCGCGTTCCAGTCAATTTTGAGATACCCGAGCGACAAGGAACAATTCGAATCCTGAGTGGCTCAGATCGAAATAAAGACCCTAATACATAAGGCCTCTTGATTACAATATTGAACTACTTACTCAAGTGATTCGGGATTTAGATTTGCACAAATCTCAATGTTTATATGATAATAATCATCTATATTTTTCCCCCTGCGCTCACGTGAGCTACTCGAGTTCCTCTCGCACATGTAACTCACGCACGTGCATATCAAGGCCAGCCGTTACGACGCCTCGACTTCCCCTTGCTGGCACATAAATGCTTGTCGCCCCTTCTTCTTCTTTTTGTTTTGTTTAAATAGCGCTTAAGCCTTCATTTGGTCCCCACCTCTTTCGAATCCTGTCAACCTCAACTTGCTCATATCTATTCTGACTCTCTTTCTTTGACTTAGTCCTTTGTAATGGCTTCCCGCTCTGCTGCTAATGTCAACCTTGGTGGGGCCTACCTAGAGGCCTGATCTACTATTCTTCTATTCGAATGGCGTATGGCACCTTTTTTGGTGGCAAGAATGACAAATTTTGGAGAGTAGTAGATGCTTTCGTTCGGGAGTTCACCACAGTTGCTCATCCCCTACTTCTTTATTCAGAGGTGATCCCTAAAGAGGCGGAGATGATTACTCCTTCCTCTGTTTCTCGCCTTCAAATCGAAAGGGGTTATTACCCTTATTCGCTTATGCAATTCAAGACCCCCTCAGGTCCTACCTTCGACTGGCCTGAATGGGTTGAGGATGTCATCCATAAAGCAAATTTTCGCGGGGTCCCTGATCGTGCTGGCATTCTCCCTTCCATTATGCTTTCTAGAACACTTCACATGCGACAGAGTATTTCTAGTTTGGAGGCACTCATGAATCATTGAAGCGTGGACTCACACACCTTCATCACTCCATGGGGCGAGTAGACCTCTATATTACAAGATGTTTTTGTGTTGCTTCACCTTGACATTTGTGGGCGAGCTATTTTCAATCCTGATGATCTATCGCTTCCTGATCGTGAAATGGGGTCTAAACTCCGAGCCTGTTTGACTCGTACTGCAAGTTTTGGCAGTCATTTTGACGATGCTAGTGCTCCCCTTCCTACTCTTCGCTTTTCGACCAAATCTACTTATGCATAATGGATTTGCTACTTTTTTAAGGATATTCAACCGAAAGGGATTGATGTTGACAATGATAGGGTCGAGTTCCTTGGAGATGGCTACAAGATCGACTTGTATGTGGCAGCCTTTATCTCGTTCTTTTTATCAACTCTTGTTATTCTCGAAAGTCCACTAAACAGTGTTTCTTCTTTTACTTTCCCTTTAACCGTTCAATTGACTCGAATGGAGCAGGTTCCGTTGGGCCCGTTGTTCTTAGGGACCCTTTATCGACGGCTAGACCTCCTGAAAATTGAAATGGAGCAATTTGTGGGTCGATACGAAATAGCTTATTTTGTTTCTACCATTTTTCTCCAAGCAGTGCTATATGAGCGATTTCCTGGTTACACTTCAAGTCCTCTTCTCTTTACTTCTAGAAGAAGAATCCAGTCTACTAATGCTGACGGCCACATCGTAGTGGTAGAGATTCCGAGTGACTACTGTTTGATTCTTAGATGGAAGGGCCAAAGCTCTGTAAAGGATATCTTTTCTTTCTTTAATAAGGTAAGCGACTTCTCATTTCGTCCTTACACTTCAACGCCTACTGGTGTGGTCTTCCCACACTGGTATTTCAACGATCCATAATATTTGCAGTTAGAGACCGCTTCTTCTTTGGAGAATTTTCAGCTTACTGTCTTAACCATGCTTCTTCCCAATTTTCTCCCATACATTACCGAGAACGGCGTCGGTGTTTCCTCATATCATCTTGATCGAGTGCTAAGACAATTTGGCTTCGATCAGGGAACTCTAGTATATCGACTTCAACCTTGTTCTTATGTTGATAGTTATGAACCCTTCATGCTTGGTAACTTGGTTACCCCTTTTCTTCTCCAAATGATCGAGCTTCTGTTCATGGGGTGTATCGGTCATTGCACCCCAAACCACTCCCATTACTGGCGTCGAAACCTGAACTCTTTCTCCCGTTTCCCTACCACCAAAGCAACACTGGCAATTTCTCGGCCATTACTGAAATCCATTACTGCCTGTCGCTTACCTAGTAGAAAACGTGATCGGGGATAGTACTCGCAGTAAATATTTTGCTGCCTCTCATACTGCTCATAGAGCCTAGCTCATACGAGGGGTTATCGTTGATGCTCCCCTTTAAGCTGTCGAAGGCTGAGTTACATGATCTATGGTGTAGGCGACCAAGCGTACAATCGCTCAGGTGGACGAGACGAGACCCAGCCATGGCTTGCCGTAACCAACCGGGGAGGAATCCCCTCCTATGAGGAGACTTCATCGAGTAAGTGATGAAATATCTTGACGTCTGCACAATTTCCTTTTTTTTACCCCTTCTTATATCGTAGGGAGCTAGTGCCCCGGCTACTCCTCCTGCCCCTACTACCTCCGTGGCATCCCATCCTACGGCTGCACAGAAGGATAAAGATTCTAAAGACGATGTTCCTCTGGGGGAGATGCTCCGTACTCGACGTAGGCGTGTTATGCTTTTGCCTACGCCAGAGGCTGGGACAAAATCTTCTTCGGCTCCCGCTCCTCGAAGGCCCTCTCTTTGAGATAATTGCTTATTTGCATATTTTGCTTATTTTATTTTTGTTTTTGGAAGAAATTCTCATCGTTTAGTCAAATTATTATACTTTTCAACTACTCTCATCGGGACAAGCAAAAAAAATAAAAAAATAAATCTTATCAAAATATTAAAAAAATTCAAATAAATAAAAATAAATCAAAATAAGTTAACAAACCAAATTTTATGTTGCTTATTTTCATTTTTAGTAAAAAAAAAATTCATCTTTTTATCAATTTTTTTTAATTTTTTTTAGTTTATCTCATCTAGACAATTCGAAAAAATAAAAAATTTACTTTTGGTATTTATAGAGAAATTCAACAAAACTAATATCGATGTTGGAATTCTCGCGTAGACAAAGTCAAACACTGATACAATAAGATGGAGAAATATCTTAAATATAAGAATCATGACGACAATTAAAATGAGAGACTCTGAAAAAAAATCAAGAAACTCAATATACTAGAATTAAGAACAAAAGTAGTGAATAATAATTCAACAACTAATGAACAATAATTAAATGGCTAATGAATAGTAATTCAATGACTACTAACCCTAACCCTGGCTGAGACGCCGACGACGTAAACGCCGACGACAATTGAGACGACGACCATTTAGAGGATAACTGAGAGAACGATGACGATCTAAGAGGACGACCACGACTAAGAAGAGAGGATGCCTACCAAGGATGAGAGATGATGACGACTGAGAGGAGAAGACGACAACGAAGGATGAGAGACGACGACGACTTAAAGGACGACAACAACAACTGAGAGTTCTAGCTCATCGATTTTGAAAGGACGACAATGACGACTAAGAGATTTGGCTCTCAATTTTGAGAGGACGACGATGAGGACGACTGAGAGATTTAGCTCGTCAATTTTGAGATAACGATGATGAGATCTGGCTCAATAGCGTCGGCGACAGCGATTGGGATCTGGCTCAACGATGACGATAATTGAGCTAATGATGGATTTCTCTTGTGTTTTGAGGAATTTGAGGAAAAAAGTGGACTTGAATAACTGAAAATTACTTTTTATTGTTTTCAAAATTTTATGTTTTTAAGCTATTTTTTAACTCACCTTTTTGAAAACTATTTTGTACAAATTGTTAACAAATGTATTTTCATTATTTTCATACAAATTTTTTTTGAAAAGTGAAAATAAAAAATGTAACCAAATAGGCCCTTAATCTTGATTTTTCTTTTTGTTATATCCCGTCTCTCATGTTCTTATATCTTGTTCTATATGATGTTCTATGCATGTACTAGGTTTTCACATCATCACATATCATACACCATATTTATTTGATTTGTAAATCAATAAATTTGGTCATTGAGAGATTAAACAAATAAGTCTAATATTTGAAATTAGTAACTTATAGATTACACCTTATAGTAGAAGTTGTAAGTGATTTGATAAATATTATAGTTTGTAGTTGAAATAAAAGAAAAAATAGTTAAAATTTGTAGCATAAATTGTAAGTATTTGAAAAAGATTATAACTTAAAATTATGTAGAAAGACTCGATTAACCCTAGAAGGAGTGAATAGGTTAATCCTCAAACAATTTAAAATTAAAAAGATTATTTTGCATTAAAAAATAAATAACCAACATCCATGAGGAAAAAACACAAGATATAACGTGGATGTGGATCAAGTGCTTACCATCTCACCAAAATTCATAGGTGGTGGTGAATGTGCAACTTTATTTTCTTAAAGGGTACAATGCCAAGCGCCACAAGTCGGCTGTGACTCGGTCCAAACCCGGGTCTCCGCCACGGCAGGATGCTGGCCCAAACCCAAGCCAACAATCCCCCCCTCCCAGCACTTGCCGCACAACCCGCAAGACACAGGGCCTTCGACGATGGGGAATCGAACTTGAGATCTTACTCTGATACCAATTGTGGATCAAGCGCTTACCATCTCACCAAAACCCGCAAGTAGTGGTGAAGGTGCAATTTTATTTCCTTAAAGGGTACAGCGCAAAGCGCCACAAGTCGACTGTGACTCGGCCCAAACCCGGGCCTCCGCCACTACAGAATGCTGGCCCAAACCCAGGCCAACAGTTGAAACCATTGGGTAGAATCTAGGATGAAAACCATGACACCAACATACAAATCACTTTTCACTATGAATTAAAAAGGTATAAGCAAGAAAAATAATGGAATTACACCCGTTATCCAACGACGACCTAACTTCTTTACTTGAGACGGCTTCCCAAGCTCCTTTGTGATTCCACAGATCCAAGTCGCTTTAACTTTTCGATCTAAGTAATCCAACGGCTAATATCTGATTCGAGCAAGTTTTAAGTGATGATGAATCACCAAAACTGTAAAAAGAATAATGTGTAAGTGAATAATATAATCTAGGTTATGAATACAGTTCGGTATGATAAAATGCACCTAGATTGCTACAAGAGAGAAGACAAAAGTTTGACAAGATGGATAGAAGTTAAAGGTGTCAAATCTGTCAATCAAAAATTTCAAAATTCTTTTTTGGTAACCCTAAAATGAGGAAAGAAAAAAGCTTATATACTACTAGGGTTCGGGACAAAAAGGTGACATAAAAACTAGCTCAGGGCGCTCGAGTGCCTTGCGAACGCGTGTAAATGCATGAGCGCTTGAGTGCGCCACAGGCGCTTAACGAGCGCCAGGAAGATGTTTTGACCTAGGTTGACCCATAAACGCTCAAGCGCATGGCGAGCGCTCAAGGGTGCTCAAGTGCACCCTACTGGAGGTGCAAGATGAAACACCAACAAGGGCTTAGCACTCGAGCGCTACCGAGCTCCAAGTCAGCGCTACCGAGCGCCTAATGGGGGCATGGCAAGCAGAGCTCACTAGAAAAACAAAGGGGCAAGCCTAAGGGAGTTAAGCGCTTGAGTGCCTAAAAGGTGGCTAAAGGGCGCTGACCCAGCGCCTGAGCGCCTAAAGGGCGCTCAGCGAGCATAGCCTATTGGAAGGCATACCACAAAGCCAGGCCTTAAGCGCCACTCGAGTGCTCAGCGAGCGCCGAGAATAAAAATGCTAAAAAGGTGCAAAAGAGGAAGCATGCAACCAGATGATAAAAAATGCAAAGCATCCTAGGCCAAAAATAAATAACAACCAACAAATCTAACGAAACAAAAAATACAGACACTTTGTGATTTTGTCTAGATACTCGAAAATCGTCAATTACATTTATATAACTTATAACTAAAATGAATAATAATAAATTAAAGTTATTAGCATTAACTTTTTCAAACACTCACAACATCATGTATGGATTAGGCCATTGCATTACTTTAATCAATAAGAAAAAAAAATTCCTAAAATAAAAAACATTTTTTTTATTGTACTCATTCTTCAAATGATGACTTTTTCTTTTTAGGTGGTTAAAATTTTGTACTGATAAGGTGTAATTAAAGAAAATAATCAATTATTTATAAACTGTCATCTATAATTAATAAATCATTAAGATTATAAATTTTCTTTTTTTTATTTTCTCTTTACCATTTGGAACAAACAAATATGTAAATATAAGGAAAATTTAAGAGCAGAAGTTTTGTAGGTTTTAAATGTCTTCTAAATTAGTTGCTCTAACTCCATTTAATTGCACTTAATGACACCTCTACTTTTAGACCCTATAATTACCATCTTAATCCACCTCTAATATAGCTATTAAGTTTTTCTTCCAATATTTATTGTGATAATACAAATTACTTCACAACACTACATTGTTACACAAGATTATCACTTTTATTTTATTTTTTCTCAAAAAAAAATTATTGAAATCAAATGACAAATATGTTAAGAAATAAACATCTCAAGTTGCCAATGTATTAAAGCAATACTCATAGACCCGTTTGATAATCGGTATAAGTTGGGTAAAATTAATAATAATGTGAGATTAGTGTATAAATTGATAATGAGGTGGGATTAGTAATGAGATGGTAATAATTTTTTGTGTTTAATTTAGGTTGGACTAAATAAAGGACTAGACAAACTCATGTTTGTTTTTTATGAAATTAGCTAATGTGAGATAGAATTATATTTATTATTTTTTAAGACTACCTTTATTAGAAAAGTAATAAATATATTTTTTTATTTTTTTAGAATAAGCTAATAAGTTAAATTAACCAATTGGAATGATTTTTAAACATAAAATTTATAATTAAAAATAAAGACAATAACCCCATAAAAATAAAAACAATAATCCCAATTTTTCCATACTATTTCTTCATCTTTTTGGTCTTCGGCAAAGAATCGACTGTGATGATGAGAGCGAAGGGCGAGAGCAAGAGCGAGGACGATGGTGGAGGGCGGCGGTGATAATGGCAAGGGTGGAGGGCGGCGATGACGGCGAGGGTGGAGGGTGACGACGCAAGGACAAAAATGAAGATGTAGGATTATAATGGTAATGTTAGCATTCTTGTGAAATAGTAGGGACATAATTGTAAATGAAATGTTAATCCAGATGAACTGTTAATCCAGGTGAATTGGATTTAGTAAGAAGAGCTCCAGGCTGATATTGCTATTAACGCATTTGAGTGGGATTGAGAGTCCGTTGGGATTAGTAATGAGGGCCTAAATGGCTAAACCAGTAATGAGGGCCTAAAGGACTAAACCAAACAATTGTGAAACAAGCTCACTGAATTACTAATCCAATTGATTGCTATATCTATATGGCCTACAAACATGGCCATATAGATATGGATAAAAGGAGGAGAATAGATCCTTCAGTATTTTTTTGATAATATTTGACTCTAATTATTAAATAATAACTTTCTATGTGTACAAAATATTAATAAAAAGTCATAAACCATGATAAATCTTTGTTTGGAATGTTTAAAAAGATTGGCCATTTACAGTGTTAACTTTTTTAAAATAAAAGTTAGAGTATTTTGAATAATTGGTTTATGGTATCTTATTTATTTTTTATTTAAATATTTAATATTTTTAATTTTTAATTTTTAAGTTGTAATATTTAAAATATTAAAACAATTTTTTAATGTTGGGAGTACTACTCAATTTTTAATTATGAGTATTATAGCCATTTTATTCCAAAATTAATGTGTTCATGATGTGAATATATTTTTTAAAAATATATATATATTGATAGATGTTTTAGGACGCTAAACACTATAACTTTAAAATTATTTTATTTAAAAATAGTTTTTTAGTGATCCAAAGGGCTAAGTACAATGATAATTATAATGGCAACCCACTTTCAGACAAATTTTTTTTTTCTTTTTATTTAAAGTTTAAAAAGTTAAAAAGTTTCATTTGGTCGTCCAAAGGCTTTTAGTCTTTTAGCTTTTTTTTTACATAAATTTTTTTATATATTTTTTTTAGAAATATCGTAACTTTTATTATACACATTTATTTTTTATAAAAAATATTTTACTTGTCAAGCTTATAGCAAAAATTGTGTTTGTTTGAAAAAATTTATAATAAATAACTAAAATTATTAATAATAAGTTAAAAATTACTAACAATAGTATTCTCAAACACTTTTTCAATCGATTTCTTTATCTAGGTGGCTACTGAATCTCGAGATTACTTATTTCCTTATGAGAATTGTATCTTGGATTATGGTTCCATTGTCCACAAAAGGAATGATAATTTATTTATTTATTTTTTTTGTCTCTAATGGACTTATCTTGGTAGTGCATGCTTAAACTAGAGAAATTTCTTAATTAGGTTTTTGACTTTTGACTTAAATTTCTATACTATCTATATTAGAAAACACAGTGGTATTAATGGAATATGTATCAGACTTTTCAAAAGTTGAAAATCTCAAATTTATGTAAAATTGAGATTGTTGTGAGCACGTTTCGAACTTCTATTTGCTATTAGAATCCTTCATTTTGTAGGTACTGTTAAAAACATCATCCATACAAAAAAACAAAAAAAATTGGTTGTTCAGACATTGATAGTTACACCATTTAATAGCACTTATTTGGAAGTGATATATGATTTTTAGATTAGACAGATTGTTTTTGCAAATGTATTTTAATAATGTAGCTATTGATTTTCAATTAACTTGATTAATCTTTTCAACACACGTTCGAATCACATATGTGGATCAAGGTGGGTCTATGATAGGCTTGACTTTTTGGTAGAGTTGAGATAAATTAGGACACGCCACGTTAGCATGTATGACACGTGTCCCAGCATGTTCGAATCGTATTTGTGTCCGTATTTGTATTTATGTTCGTGCTCTATCTTATATGACTATAACACTTATTTTGGTATGTCCGTGCTTCTTAAGTTGTTTAATTACATTTAAATGCTATGATTGAAGGCTCGAGTCTTTGGGCGTGTTGCGCAATTTGGCATGAGGTTCACGGATAATGCCTCCTGGTACACTTTTTGTGCATAAATTTTAAATTTTATAGGCCTATTCTTCGAATTGGCTGGGGCCGGGGGCTATTCATGAAATATACACAGTAGGATACTCTTTGGCAAGCTTATAACGTGATCATTTACTTAAAACTGTTCAAGAATGTTTCAAAGCTCATTCATATGAGGGATCGAGATATGCATATGCATATGATTGACTACATGTTTTAGAGAAGATCCAGGCTTTTCCATAGCTTCTCTACCGGTGACTTTGGTTTCTTTATACAAAACTCAAATCCATTCAAATATTTGGTGACAAGAATATGTTTGGATTATAACAAACTTTAAGCAGGATATATAAGAAACGAATGCAAAAAATAAAGAACGAAACAAGAATATACACATATGGAACACAACATTTATGTGGTTCACCCATTTAGGGTTGCCTTCTACGTGTTGTTTCACCATCATGAATTTGTTCTATGCTACAAGATATACAGCTAGGGTTACATTAGATATGGAACGTATAGTTCTATGTACAATATTTGTAGATTCGAATATGTTCTTGATCTTCTCCTCTCATAAAATTCAATTTTTTTCAATGTATAGTTCGTTACAGTTACAGTTTCTAGACGAGGATCTACGACTTGTTATAGGCCAACAAAACCGAATGCTCAATGGGGCGAATATATGGAGTTCACCTGTACCATTCAATAAGCTAGGAGTAAAGTACCGGTTATGGAGAGACGCCGAGGAACGCCGAGGAACGAGGTGCTAAGCAATTGGCCTTCAACAAACCATCATAGAAGCTAACTCTAGAGAAATTAGAAGGATTGATTTTTAATTCTTCCATTGCTCCTCTTATAGTTACCTGCTCTGGACTGGAGCTGAATTGCAGATGACCAACTCCTCCTAACAATTTTAAGCAGTTTGATTGTACCATTCCCTCCCCCTTCTCTACTTCTTTGATATCTTAGAGTGTTCAGATCAGCTTACGCACAATTCGACTAATCATTGAGGATCAATCTCACTGTCCACTAACGAAGAGTCTAATTAAAAGCCGAGACAACTCTAAAGCAATTCCCATGTCAAACTCAATTGTAACTCGATCTCAGGCAAAAGAGTTCAAGAGATATGTTTCTTACTTGCAAACCCTTGTAAAATAAAAGAACCGCAAACCCTTGTAAAATAAAAGAACCGAACAGAACACTATCTTTTAATTGTTATGTGTACAGTTTACACCTTCTTCATTTTCCTTCTTTTTTTTTTTCCTTTTTTTCTTGTTTTTTGAATTCTTTTGATCATGCCCCTAGCTGATTAAAGTCGATGAAGATTTTGGTAAGGCTGGTCTTTAATTTCTTACACAATAGCATGAAATGTCTGTTTCTGTTGTCTAATAGGATCAAATTATTCTTATATTTGAAATGAAATTTCACAACTCTTCAATTGAATTGGAAGATGATGGTTGTGGCACTGGTCCTTTTTTTTTGGATTCATTCACATATATAGGGAGGAATGAGAGTGGGAAATTGGAAATATTGATCAAATGCAATGTCAGGATTCAAAAGAATCCATCTCAACTAGTTGGCCTCTGATTTATGATATGAACATGAAAAATCCTGGACTGTAACATCAGTGAAAATCAGGTGGTGAGTTTGAAATCAAATTGTATTAAGGGGTGCAATTTCTCTTATTTGTCTTGCATCCAGGATTGGGTATTTTGAAAGAAAAGAAATGGTTTTATTATTGCGTGAATTATTTATTTAGAAAAAAAAATTTAAAAATTAATTTTTCTTCTAAAAAAAATACGTGAGAGTGTTTGGCAAAACTACTATTGATAGTTTTTAGTTTTCTCTTACTAAATTTAATTATAAATTATAATTTTTTTCACGCACCCATAATTTCTAATACAAGTTATAATTACTTTTGCTTCTATTTTTAGTACAATTTATAATTTTTTTAAATACTTATAATTTTTACTATAAATTATAATTTATAAGCTATTAATTTCAACAATACTAAACACCCTCACTAGTTTTGAATGATTGAATTTCTTTGAAAGTAAAAAATTTTGACGATAAAATAAACACCTAAATAGTTATAATGATAATATCAAAATTAATCCCATAAAAGTAAAATAAATAAATAAAATAACTAGTAAAATTATCAAGACACTTTTTTCCTTATCATGTAAATTACAAAATAATATAGAAGAAAAATAATAACTTTTCTCTCTTTAAAAGTAATTATTTTTTCTCTCTTACTTAACCATTTTACTTAATCAAACAAGATAAAAAGACTACATAATTTTTTTCCTTAAAATTTAAGTAATTTTTTTCTCCTCTTTTGAAATGTGTATCAATAACAAATTTCAAATTAACTGTTTTGTTTGTTTTGATAAAAATTAATTTTATTTAAAAAATTAAATAAAAAATATTTTCTAATAGTATTAGGAGTGGCAATAGTAATAATTATAATAGAGTTAATAGTGATAACAATGATAGTAACAGTGCCATCAGCATATGGGTGGTTATTGGATCACAAGGATGATGGTATAAAAGATTAACAAATACTTTTTATTAAAATTAATTAAATATTTTTATTAATTTTTAATTAGAAAAAAAAATTATCAAAGAAACAACTAAACAAATATCAACAAACATTGAGACTTTGAGTTTAGTCAAGTACATGATCCACAACCTTGATAAAAACCAGCAATTTATTGAAATTCAACCCAGTCAGCTACGCAGTTTCAAAACCCCACATTTACAAACAGGGTATATTACACATGCACCTTTTCTATTTAAGGAGTTTAGCATTATTACTCGTTTTATTTTTTAAAATATTATTTTTTTTTTTTAATTTTTTTTTTAACACTTTATCTAAAAATTAATTTTTTTCGTTAATTTTTAGACGAAAAAATAGTATTTTTACATGTACTCTTTGATTTCTTTGTTTTTATACTTACACCCCTATTTTTTTTGTTTTTTTTTTGTTTTAATTACAAAATTTTATTTAAAATTTTTTAATTAAAAAATAAAAAATTACTAAATACAAAATAAGTAAAATAAAAATATAAAAATTAATTTAGTAGTTTATTTTTATTTTTAAATTTTTAATTTTGATAAAAAAATATTAATTTTGATAAAAAAAATATTAATTTTTTTAGTAAAATATTTTATCATTAACTCGTATAATAAAATATT
>JAOTRH010108527.1:0-15471 GCA_034768845.1 Heliamphora exappendiculata | reverse complement strand
ATAAGTGGCCAACAACCTTGGAGAATGTTCCAAACTTAGTTGCCAAGTTTTCTTAACCTAGGTTAGTGAAAAGAAACCTAACTTAACTAAACCTAACCATGGTTAGAAAAGCTTCTCAAGAAAGCTTCGTACTTGACTTTTCTCTATAAAAAGAACCCAAACCATCTATTCTTTCCTTGGAAATTTCATGCATATACATATATATAGAGAGAGAGAGAGAGAGAGAAAGAGAGAGAGAGAGAGAGAAGAACAAGAAAAGAGAAGAAAGAAGAAGAAAGAAGGAGGATCCACGGAGCTTGAAAGCTAAGTCCAAGATTTTTCATCACCAAGAAACAACTTCTAACAAGGCAACAAAGGCACTAAAACATCTGGTTTTATACCTATCAAACACCGCTTCCATTATTTTGAAACACAAATCAAAGATCAAGAACTGAAAACTCAAAAATAAAGGCGTCGTGGTTGGTTTTTGGGGCTGTTTGGTATGACTGTTGAAGTTGTGAGCTGGTGTGGGTTTTTCCATGGGTTCCATGACTACAATAAGCTCTAGAACATTGATATATTGAAGTAAAATACATGTATATAAATAAAATGGGTCAAAAACGCACATACATGACACTAAGAGGCTAGAACCAAAATATGCCTAAGTTTTGGGAGTTTTGAGCTTTCTGCCCTGATCTTTGTGTTATCTTTCATCCAAAATTGGTTGAAACTCATTTGAGTAAGTAGAACTCGAGATATTGCAATTTTACCAAAGTGTATCATTTTTCGACCAGTCAACAATGCAGACCTAAAAGCCCTAGTTTAAAATGAGATCCGAGTTTTGGCCAACACATAAAAGTTGTAGAAAACATGTGTACCTAGAAACCTACCAACAATGTGCATAAAATAATGAGTTTTGATAGGTCAACACCCATTTGAAACACTCTGTTGTGTTTCATTCCTCAAGGGACACTTTTTTCGCATATTTTTGTGTAGCCCAAAACCCCTATTTTTAATGACCTATTCCAAACGTGGTCTACATGAACTTTGTAGCTAACATGTTGAAGTATTTGATATCCGAAAATCAGACCTTAAATCCTTGGGATGGTTCCCCAAAAATGTTTCAAACCCTCTGTCCAAAACTGGCTCTGCTAAGTTTTAGTGGCTGATAGACCCTATTTTCTCAAATGGCCAAAACGTCTAACTTGTTCTAAACAACTATCCATAGCTCTAAACATGAAACTTGTAGGGGACATGTTGAAATAGAACATAATAAAAAATGGGCTCATTTGGACTTGATATGATTCCCCAAAACTGAGACCAACATAGACACTTTTCTGACCAATTCTCTGAGCAAGTACTGAACAATTTTGGTTTCTGTCAGGTTTTCCACCTAGTTTCCTTAGGTTTTGGCCTTGGTGTAAAACATAAAAGTTGTAGAGAATATATTAATCTAAATTTCCACCCGAAATCATAATCCAACTCTAAGTATAAGTACCTAAAAATGCTACGGTACTTTAAAATTTAATGATTGTGAGAGAGTAATAAATGGTTAAGTTAAATCCTTAAACAAGTGAAGGATTGGGCAAGTGCGTAGTACCCCTTAAACCTAAAAAGAAAGTAACCATGGTCCCTAAAATCAAGAAAACATTCAATGGTCATAATCGTTTTAGTACTTCACGTTCTAAGAGGGGTAGAACTCCGTGTTGACGGTTAAGTTATGTTTACTTGCTAGGGATGGGAGTTTTGTAACCCGAAGAGCAAGGTAGTTCGTTGACAAAGGCTCGATTCGTATGCATATAAGATAAGGTGAGAGTGCTTAGCCATTATCTTGAATTTGAATTAATGTAAATGATGCATGAAAATGCTTTAAGGCGTATGTTTTGAATTATGACATGTTTGACGATCACATGAACCTATTATTTTCAGAAGTCATGATGTTTATAATTCAAGAGTGTTATCCATGATATTTTGAGCTACCATGATGTTACTATGAAAGTATGATTAATATTGTGTGGTTGTTCCAAAGTGCCAAGTTACTAAAGTTCCCAGCCCTTTATATCCCGTTATGAGGGAGGTTACCTAACTATGGATTTTTCATTTGTCCCTTTAAGGGAGGTTTTCTGTTAAGCGGGAGTTTTTGCCTAAAAAGCGTTACGGGCTAAGTCCCGGACAGCACATACCACTCGTGCATGGTAGAGAGTGGCCCTCACTCCATCACGTTGCTATCCATGCATTGAGAATTGAGGTTACGGTACCGTCGGAACTCCTGGTCGTGAGGTTGATGACTAGTTGGGCATTATTGGGGTTTGAGTCTAGATTTGAGAAAGTGGTCATGCTTTTTAGATTTGTGACGGTTAAGCCAGAAACATATTTCTATTTGCAATACTGGAAAGGTTCTATAAAATCTGCGATATTTTTATGTTCAAGCAAATGCATCAATTTCTATATTTTTATAGAAAATGTGATGAACTATTTTTAGAAAGACTTTTTAGTTATCTTCAACTAAGAAACTATCTTTTCTGTTCATGATAATGCTAAGTGCGCTCTCTTGTAATCTCTATGGTTGCAGATACCAGGAACAGCTAGGAGTTAGTCCACCACAAGCGTCATTGAATAGTTTTAGTTCAATTTTCTTTTGTTTAGTTTTTAGTTTTGGCAGAGCTTTATTTATAAGACCCTGGATATTTTTGATGTTTTAGAAGTAATGTATGCCCTTGGGATGGCGAATCCCTAATGACTCGTGTATACCTCTTTTGATATTAAGGCGTTGTGGTTGTTTGGAAGGTCTTGTTTGGTCTCTTAGTATCTTTATCCCTTGTCTTTCTCTTTGGCTACTGGTGTAAGGCGGGATCACATCCCTTTGTTTAAGTTTGGTGCCTTGCGTTAAGCGGGGTGTTATAATTTGGTATCAGAGCTCTAGGTTATAGGTTCTATATACTTTTCAAAGTGTGGTTTGTGGTGGATCATAGGTTAAGTGTGTTATCTTGCGGTCTATTGAGAAGAGTGGTTTAGAACTGGAGTTATCTTACCTTTGCCTTCGGGCATATGGCATTGAGGTCCATTTAGAAAATGCATTCTACAGACGCAGGGTCCTAACTAGAAGTCTAAGCAAGTTATCAAATTAAGGAGATAACCCGAGAGGGGTCTTGTATTGCTTTCAGTTTGCGAAGTCTAAGCAAGTTATTAGATTAGAGAGATAACCCAGGAGGGGTCTTGTATTTCTTTCAGTTTGCGAAGTCTAAACAAGTTATCAGATTGTGGAAATAACCCAGGAGGGGCCTTGTGTTGATGTCATTTCGTGAAGTCTAAGTGGTTTATCAAATTAAGGGGGACGAATCTTGTGTCTTTAAAACCTTCAGTAGACAGTTTGTTCTTATCCTTATGTTTATAAGTTGGACTCTTGTGTCGAGCCAAAAGTTATAGGTTTCCTACGATAGGAAAGAGCATGGAAAAACTCGGACAAAGCATCATTCAACCCGAACTAGTATAATGAGGCACGACAAGAAGAATCTTCGCAAGTGGGATCGATGGAACCTGATCCAACCGCTAGGATGTTGGAGGCAATTGTAAGACTGACCTAACAGAACGCGAGTTGGATCGCGATGCTAGCTGAGAGGAACAGTAACCCCTTAATCAAACAATTTAAGGATCTGGGTGCAAAGAAGTTCATAGGAACCCTTAGCCTTGCAGAAGTAGAAAACTGATTGAAAGATGCTGTGCGTATTTTGGATAGGTTAGGGGTAGATGCGGATAATAGGTTTAACCTCGTAGCTTTTATGTTTAAGGGGAGAAACATACCACTGGTGGAAAGCCATAGAACTGTTCTTGAAGATAATGGTGCCAGGAGTTTAACCTTCCGTACCCCAGAGAATAACTTAGGATCATTTTGAGAAAACGTTCAACGTGTAGTACAAGCCTATAAACTATAAGCATGAGAAGGAGCAGGAATTTATCGACCTGGAACAAGGAAGGAAGACTATGGAAAAATTTGAGATGAAGTGTACAGAGTTGTCACGATATGCCACCCAACTTATACCTGATGAGGAGATAAGATGTAAAAGGTTCAAGAATGGATTAAGTTTTTGGATTAGAACAAGGATGACGGTTCTCAAGATGAACAACTACGCAAGATAGGTGAACATAGCGTAAGATGAATTGCAATGCGGGCTAGAAGGACCTGTAACTCTTTAGTTAAACAATTCAAGAATTTGGGTACCAAGGAGTTTGTGGAAACAGTTAGTCCTGCTAACGCTGAAAATTGCTTGAGCGGTGGATGAATTTTAGATAGACTGAGTTGTTCATGTGGCAAGTTCTTAAGTATTGATTTATATTCGTTTGACATCTAGACTGTGTAACTCGTATAGAGTTGGTATTCGGTTTCCGTTGTGGTATCGGTGTGAGTCACAAGGAAGTTACTTTCGAAAACTTTTTATGATGTGACCTATTAGGGGAAAACTTGTTTAGATTAATGCATAATGGTTGCTTGTATGGAGAAGAAATTTTCTCATGCGAATGTGTGGGCTCTATGTATGAGAAGTTGAATGGTGATATAATTCTATTGTTTCTGGTGGAGTTACGAAGCAACTTAGTGTGAGTACATGAGAGGAATAAGTGTTTAGATGAGAATAGTGGAAGCGTAAGTGAAATTGTACAAATTAATGGGTATGGTTTTTGTAAATTGGCCTTGAGTGAATCGAGTATCTTGGTAAAATGCTTGTAAGATGAAATAGTTAAAGTGCGAAAGTGGCTTTTGGTTCGGTTGTGTGGAAAAGAATGTGTGAAGGGATTGAGTGATGATGGTAAGAGATTTTAGAATCAGGAGTTAGTACTATACGGTTAAAGTATTGTTGGGTGAGTGGTACATATGTGAAGGAAAGATGCGAATATATATCTTGTGGTATGACGAGGGTCTTGTTTGGATTTGTATGGATAAGCAGATACCTATGGAGGATTTAGTTTACGTGGTATGTTTAGCCCTAGTGACGCATTAGGTTTACGTGGCGGTATTAGTCTTGCTGGTCGTAAAGATAGAGTGGTAATTAAAAGTGTGTGTAAAGATTATGTGTTAAAGATAGAAGATAGGGAGATGTTGGTAGATTTGATGCTTTTGGTTATGTCTGAGTTTGATTTGATTCTTGAGATGGAATGGTTGTCATCCTACCATGCGTCACTAGACTGTTTTAGGAAAAGAGTAATCTTTAGGATACCCAAGGAGGAGGAATTCGTTTTCCAAGGGGACAAGAGTAGAATACCTATCTGTATTGTGTAAGCCATTAAGGATTCGAAGATGTTGAAGAAGGGTTGCCATGGATTTTTGGCAAATGTGATGGACGTAGAGATGGAAGAAAAGAAGCTTTCGGAGGTTCTAGTGATTTGTGAGTTTCTAGACATTTTTCCAGATGATTTACCAGGATTTCTCCTAAATCAAGAAGTACATTTTACAGTCAATCTCTACCCGGGCACAGCACCCATATCTATTCCTCTCTATAGAATGTCACCTACTGAGCTACTAGAGTTGACGGAACAATCACAGGAGTTACTTGAAAACGGATTCATCCGACCTAATGTCTCATCACAGGGAGCACCTGTACTGTTCGTGAAAAAGAAGGATAGAACACTAAGAATGTGTATCAGCTATCGACAATTGAATAGGGTGATCATTAAGGACAAGTATCCTTTGCCTAGGATAGACGACTTGTTCGACCAGCTGTAAGGAGCCAGAGTGTTCTCAAAGATAGACTTGAGGTCAGGATACCATCAATTAAATGTGTAGGAGTCAGATATACCCAAGACTGCCTTTAGGACCCATTATGAGCATTAGGAGTTTGTGGTGATGCCTTTCAGGATAACGAATGCGCTTGTTATATTTATGGACCTGATGGATCGGGTGTTCAGAAGCCTTCTAGATCAATTTGTAATTGTGTTGATAAACGATATTCGGTTATATTCTCGGAGTGAAGAGGAACACAAGAAACATTTGAACATTTTTTGTAGATCCTAAGAAAGCACAAGTTGTATGTAGAATTCGAAAAGTATGAGTTTTGGTTGGATCGAGTGGTGTAGATGGATATGTTATATCTGGAGGGGGAATACAAGTGGACCCAATGAATGTGGAAGCAGTAGTCTTTCGGAAAAGGCCAACTACCATGTCGGGGATATTAAGCTTTTTGGGGTGAGCTGGTTATTATCGGCATTTTATTCGGGACTTTTCCCTGATTGCGAAACGCTTGACTCGGTTAACTCATAAGAATGTTAAGTTTGGATGAACCGATGGATGCGAACCAAATTTTCAAGAGTGGAAGTCCAAACTGGTGCCAGTACCTCTGCTTACCCTTCCGTCAGGTAACGAGGGCTTTGTTATTTATAGAGACGCGTCACACTAAGGTTTGGGTTGCATATTGATGCAACACGGGAAGGTTATCTCTTGTACGTACAGAGAATTAAAACCTCATGAGAAGAATTACCCTACCCACGATCTAGAGTTAGCTACAATCGTCTTCACGCTCAAGATATAGAGAGAATATTTGTACGGCGTCTTTTGTGAGATCTTTACTGATCATCAGAGTTTGAAGTATATTTTCACCCAGAAAGAGCTGAACTTGAGGTAAAAGAGATGGATGGAGTTAATTAAGGATTATGACGGCACGATTCACTATCATTCGGGAAAGGCTAACGTCGTAGTAGATGCCCTAAGTAAAAAACTATTTGGGAAAAATAGCACATCCACGAGCGGTACGAGCTGGTACATTTTTTTTGAAATGTGAATGTTTAGAACCCATCTTGCCGTAGGAAAGAATGGAGGCCTATTAGCAACTCTGAGCGTAAGACTAACCTTTTTTTTAGATTAAATTTGAGCAGCTCAATTGGCGGATAATCAAGTAGTCAAGATAAGGGCGAAAATAGCTGCTAAAAGAGGACAGAATTTGAAATTTGAAATGACATGTTGTGGTTCGGTCATAGATAGTATGTGCCCAATAATGGGGATTTGATGAGGCAAGTCTTAGACGAAGCGCATAACTCAACATACACCATGCACCTGGAAAGTACAAAGTTGTATAGAGACTTAAAGGAAATATATTAGTAAAGTGGGATGAAGAAGGACGTAGAGAATTTCGTGACAAGATGCTATCACAACAGTTACCAGTACAACAGTTATTAGTACCAGAAGCCGACAGGATTATTACAACAGTTACCAGTACCCGAGTGGAGGTGGGAACATAATACCATGGATTTCGTAACCGGACTCTCTCGAACACCCAAAGGGAGTGATGCTATCAGCTCACTACCTACCAATAAAGATGACATATTTTGCGGATCGGTTTGCACGGCTTCATATCGATGAGATCATTAAGCTACAAAAAGTACCAGTTTCTATAGTATCGGACAAAAACCCACGTTTTACGTCCTAATTTTGGCCAAGCTTACAAGAACCATTGGGTACTACTTTACAATTTAGCACGGCTTTCCATCTACAGGCTGACGATCAATTGGAGAGAACAATTCAGACCTTAGAAGATATTCTTAGAACAAGCGTTCTAGCCTTTGCTGGAAGCTGGGAGGAACATTTATCGTTGATCAGGTTCGCATATAACAATAATTTTCAGTCAACTATAGGGATGACCCCTTACGAAGCGTTGTACAGTAGGAAATGTTGAAACCCAATTTGTTGGAAAGAAGTCAGAGAGAGGAAGTAGTTTGGACCCGAGACAGTTTAAACTACCACTAATAAGATAAAGTTAATTTGAGAGAGATTGAAGCAATGGCAAGACAGGCAGAAGAGTTGTGCAGATAATTAGATATGTGACCTGGAGTTGGTAGTGGGGAGCCGCGTGTTCTTAAAGATACCACCATGGAAGAGTATGATTAATCCAAACGAGTTTTACCCAGTGAGGGTGTGTGTAAGCCCGGTAGTGTGTGTAAGTCCTACAAAGGTATTATGCAAAGCCCGATAAGGGTGAGGGTTAGTTTTCAAAGGCATTTAGTTATAGTTACTTTTAAGGGTAAGTGTTAGCCTTCAATGGCATTTTGAATTGTTGAATAGAGTCATGTGTTAGAAACTACTAGTTTGAACTGTGGTTTTGGATTTAAAGCCTTATCATGAGAAATATCCATATCTCTTTGAGCAAGGTATGTAAATTTTGAGGATGAAATTTCTTAAAGAATGGTAGATTGTAATAACCCGAACTCCAGATACGAATAAAACAAAAAGAAAGAACATCTCAAAAGAAACAAAATCTCGAACTTAAATTCGGTAAGAAGAACCGGCTCGACCGATTAACCTTTTCGAGCTTGAGACCCGGGATACAGGGAAACCACACAAGCATATATTAAAACCCTAATGTTGAGGATAAAAATTCAAAGTTATAAGTCCAAGTCGTTGAAAACAAGAGTTACGCTCGAAAAGTCAAGACACGAACTAATGTGAAAATACTCGAATTTTCTCCTACAATTAAATAAAGAAAATTATTTTGATAATATATATATATACGTACAAGTGGCCAACAACCTAGGAGAATGTGCCAAACTTGATTGCCAAGTTTTCTTAATCTAGGTTAGTGAAAAGAAACCTAGCTTAACTAAACCTAACCACGGTTAGCAAAACTTCTCAAGAAAGCTTCCTACTTGACTTTTCTCTATAAAAAGAACACAAACCCTCTATTCTTCCATTCGGAAATTTCATGCATATACATATATATTTATATTTATATATATAGGGAGAGAGAGAAAGAGAGAGAGAGAAGAAGAAGAAGAAGAAAAAAAGAGAAGAAAGAAAAAGAAAGAAGAAGAAAGAAGTAGGATCCATGGAGCTTGAAAGTTAAGTCCAAGATTTTCCATCACCAAGAAACAACTTCTAACAAGCTAAGCAAGGCACAAACACATCTGGTTTTATACATATCAAACACCTCTTCCATTACTTTGAAACACAAATCAAAGATCAAGAACCGAAAACTAAAAAATAAAGGCATCATGGTTGGTTTTGGGGGCTATTTGGTATGAATGTTGAAGTTGTGAGTTGGTGTGGATTTTTTCATGGGTTCAATAACTATAATAAGCTATATAACATTGATATATTGAATTACAATACATGTATACAAATAAAATGGGTCAAAAACTCACATACATGACACTAAGAGACTAGAACCAAAATAGGTCAGAGTTTTGGGAGTTTTGAGTTTTCTGCCCTGATCTTTGAAATATCCTAACTCAATGTAGAAATATGATATAAGCACGTTCTTTATATCCAAACCTATTTTTTTGTGTTATCGTTCATCCAAATTTGGTTGGAACTCATTTGAGTAAGTACAACTCGAGATATTGCAATTCTACCAAAGTGTGTCATTTTTTGACCAGTCAACAATGCAGACCTAAAAATCCAAGTTTAAAATGAGATCCTAGTTTTGGCCAAAACATGAAAGTTGTAGAAAATGTGTAAATAGCTACCCACCCAAAATGAGCACAAAATAATGAGTTTCGATAGGTCAAAACCCCTTTGAAACAGTCTGTTGTGTTTCCGCCCTCAAGGGACACTTCTGTCACATATTTTTATGTAGCCCAAAATCTCAATTTTTAATGACCTATTCAAAATGTGGTATACATTAACTTTGTAGCTAACATATTGAATTACTTTTTACCCTAAAATCAGACCTTACAGCCTTGAGATGATTCCCCAAAACCGTTTCAAACCCTCTGTCCAAAACTGGCTCGGCTAAGTTTTGGTGGCTGACAGACCCTATTTTCTAAAATGGCCAAAAGGAATAACTTGTTCCAAAGAACTACCCTTAGCTCTAAACATGAAACTTGTGAGGGACATGTTGATCTAAAACATACTCAAAAATAGGCTCTTTTGGAGTTGATAGGATATCCCAAAACCGAGACCAACAGAGACACTTTTATGACCAATTCTCGTAGCAAGTGTTGAACCTTTTTGTTTCCATCAAGTTTTCCACCTAGTTGCCTTAGGTTTTGACCTTTGTGTAAAACATAAAAGTTGTAGAGAATATTTTAATCTAAATTTTCACCAAAACTCATAAACCAACTCCAAGTATAAGTACCTCAAAATGCTGCGGTACTTTAAAATTTAATGATTGTGAGAGAGTAATAAATGGTTAAATTAAATCCTTAAACAAGTAAAGAATTTGGCAAGTGCTAGTACCCCTTAAATCTAAAAATAAAGTAACCATGGTCCCTAAAATCAAGAAAACATTCAATGGTCATAATCGTTTCAGTACTTCACGTTCTAAGAGGCGTAGAACTCCGTGTTGACGGCTAAGTCATGTTTGCTTGCTAGGCATGGGAGTTTTGTTACTCGAGGAGCAAGCTAGCTCATTGACAAAGGCTCGGTTCGTATGTGTATAAGATAAGGTGAGAGTTCTTAGCCATTATCTTGAATTTGAATTAATGTAAATGATGCATGAAAATGCTTTGAAACGTATATTTTGAATTATGACCTGTTTGACGAGCACATGAACCTGTTGTTTTCAAAAGTCATGGTGTTTTTAATTTAAGTGTGCTATCCATGATATTTTGAGCTAGCATGATATTACTATGAAAGTATGGTTAATATTTTGTGGTTGTTCCAAGGTGCCAAGTTACTAGGGTTTCCAGCCATTTATATCCCATTATGAGGGAGGTTACCCAACTATTGATTTTTTATTTGTCCCTTTAGGGGAGGTTTCCTGTTAAGCGAGGGTTTTTTCCTTAAAGGCATTACGGGCTAAGTCTCGGATAGCACATACCACTCGTGCTTGGTGAAGAGTGGACCTCATTCCATCATGTTGATATCCGTGCATTGAGAATTGAGGTTACGGTACCGTCGGAACTCCTGGTCGTGAGTTTGACGACTGCTTGGGCATTGTTGGGGTTTGAGTCTAGATTTTAGAAAGTGGTCATACATTTTAAATTTATGGCGGTTAAGCCAGGAACATATTTTTGTTTGCAATACTGAGAAGGTTCTGTATAATCTGCGATATTTTCATGTTCAAGCAAATGCATCAGTTTTTATATTTTCATGAAAAATGTGATGAACTATTTTTGGAAAGATTCAACTAAGTAACTTTCTTTTCTGTTCATGATAATGCTAAGTGTGCTCTACTGTAACTTTTGTGGTTGTAGATACCAGGAACGGTTAGGAATTGGTCCACCACATGCGTCATTGAATAGTTTTGGTTCAGTTTTCTTTTGTTTAGTTTTTAGTTTTGGTATAGCATCATGTATAAGATCCTAGAGGTTTTTGATGTTTTAGAAGTAATGTATGCCCTTTGGATGGTGAATCCCTAGTGACTCATGTATACCTCTTTTGACATTAAGACGTTGTGGTTGTTTGAAAGTTCTTATTTGGTCTCTTAATATCTTTATTCCTTATCTTTCTCTTTGGCCACCGGTTTAAGGCAGGATCACATCCCTTTGTTCAGGTTTGGTGCCTTACATTAAGTGGGATGTTACACCAATAGTAAAATTGTTCTGGAAGAAATGAGAGAAAATACCAGTAGAACGGAAGATGAACCACAAGTCACTAATATCCCATTGCCTCGTCGTAGTGGAAGGTTTATCAGGACAGGTGCAAATCATGAATAGGGTGCTAATGCACGGGAACTTTATTGTGGATCGAGCCGTGGTCCTTTTAGTTCAATCGGCTATTACACTTTATTGTGATAATAGCGAAGAGGTTGTAAACTCAAAGAAATCAAGAATCCACAAGAAAGAAAAGCACATTGAGCGTAAGTATCACCTGATACGAGAAATTGAACAAAGGGGTGATGTTGTTGTGACTAAGATTACATCACGAGATAACCTTGCAGATCCTTTTTACGAAGAGTTTACCGGTTAAGACTTTTGATAGTCATGTAGAGAGTATGGGAGTTAGATGTATAACAACATGGTTTTGAATATAAGTAGGAGATTGTTAGGGTTGTATACTGAAAATTATGTTTTTTGTATTTAATTTTATTTTAATAAAATTAATTTTTTATTTTATAAGAATCTTAATGAGCAATGTATACAATATCATTTCTTTAAATGTTATGCAGAGATGTCCTTTATTCCGTATAGTATTTAATCTGATGTGTAGAGTACTGCTTGCACACAGAAGACCAGATTTTAGGTTCTTACAGAATATAAGTTTTTGTTCACAGTTTAGATGGAAACAGACATACAATCGGTAAGACTGCAGCACAAAGTTTTAGTAGGCCTTTCTTCGTTACGAAGAACAGATAATAGAGTCGTCTATTGTCCCGACTCTCTATGCTAGTACACTTCGTGTGTATTGAACGGGACACATTGGGATAATTAATTTTATATTTACTATATAAATTAATTTGCACTCCAAGGTTATTATGAAAGTTCATATGCTCTTAATCATAAAATAATTAATTATTTGTGTATATTTAATACTCGTTATTTTGATTTATTAGAATGCACGATCTTATATTGGTCTATATTTTCAGTGAGTTAGATAGAGGTATTATTTATATAATGAATATTAATTATTGATAAAATCTACATCTCGAATGATCAGAATTGACAATACCCCCTTAAGGAAGCTTCTAAGTTTTGACATGGCCAAATTTTGTAGGTAAATTTAATTATCCAGCGGTCGAATAAGTTAAGCAGAAGGACTTAAAGAATTTAAAGATGCCGATTAAATTAAATTGTCAGTAATTAAATTTAATTGGTGAAAATCGAGAATCTTAACGTGGGGAGATGAGTTAATCATTTAATAATTGGAGCTTAATTCAAGATGGTCTTGGAATTATGGCTTAGAGTACAATTACAGTTCTTTAATGGTGTGAACTATAATTTAATATTTTATGAAAATTGCGAAAACCGCTGCAAGATTTTCATAATTACAGATACCGTTGAGAGGTTTACTGTATTGCAAAAATCGTTGCATACATATCTAGGTTACACTAGAAGTCTTAATCATAATTACTCCACATGTCCCTACTATAACCCTATAAATATGTAGGTAGACTGAACCAAATATATAACTCGTCTTCAAGACCAAGGTTGACCAGGTTCTGCCGGTACGAGTTTTCGAAGGATCGTAACCTACACAATGTTCAAGAATTGCATAAGGGAATATAGTAGAAGGTTTGACCAGAGTTTCAACTCAAAATCAAAAGTTTATAGTTGGAGAATCGAGCAAAAATGTATTCTTCTAAAATTAACTGTGGTGGTACGGGTTTTATTTTAATCGTTCAATATTAAAAAGTTCTATCTGGAACCTATTTTGGCGATTGCCCATCCAGTTATTTTTATCAAAAAATTGTTTATAAAAACAATAATCTTGGCAATTTTTCCTCCAACATTTCCAACACTTAGAAAAAAAATTAAAAATTTTCAGCAGTATGCTCTCGGGTACGTCACCACTCAAGTGGTGGGGAGTCCGCTCGAGCAGACTTCGCTGCATGGTACATTTTTGAAATTTGTTTTAATTATGGGTTTTTGCTAAACGTCATTGAGGTATCCTTTGAGGTTTAAATGGACTATTTTGGGAATTGCTTACAAAGGAAATTGGCTCTTTTTATCCTTATCTTTGATGAGAAAATTGGATGTTTGGCTTCTTTTATAAAATATTTTCTTAAATTGGGTTCTTGTCTTCATTAAATCACACAGGTTTATATTATTACGAAATCAGGGGGTTATAGAATGATATCAGAGCATTAGGTTCGAATACCTAGGAGCCGTGAGAGTGGTTCATCCATTACATGAGAGCTTGCAATGTTGTGTGACATTCATGTATTGGTGTGTTTGCATGAGATATCTTGGACATTACTTGACATTTGCATATTATGTGGTATTTGGGTATAGAGGTTGGATTCTTAGAATGATGTGTCATGCCCTTAGGCGATCGGTCGACTAATTTAGAGTTCGAGTTAGAAAAGTGTTTGGCCGACATCCGTTCTAACCAAAAATCCAAATTAGCTATCCGGATTAACGTGTCATTCCTATAAGTTCTTCTCGTTAATTATGTGTTGCATAAGGTATGTTGATGCGATGATACGTATTATGTGGTATCTTGTTGAGGGACGGTGTTATCCGTGATAGATGAGTTGTTGTAAGTCTTGTTATTGATATCTCTCTTTGTTCCTTCTTATACATAGAGCGATGTTGTTGAGACGACGTAGAGGCCGAGGTCGTGCATATGCCTAGGTTCTGGAATAAGGGGACGTACATGTCCCGCAGGAATGGGCATGCGGCATTGATGTTATTTAGTAGATGCTCACTACGATGAGAGCATTGGCTGAAGAGGCTAAGGTTGGAGCAAGGGCACCTGAGCCAAGGGCCACAGTAGCAATGAGAGAAGTCTGGTAGTTGGATCCTCCAACCTTTTTTGGAAAGCCTGACCCCAAAGTTTCTACTGAGCTATTAGAGGTAACCACGACAATCTTTGATACCCTAGAGATTGTGGATGATGAGTTACGGGTAAGGTTGGTGGTATTCTAACTTCGAAACGACGCGAGGGAGTGGTAAAAGTTTGCCAAGACCACCGTAAATGGCCAAGTATTTTTTAGGGTCGTCAAGAGATATGTATCGGGAGGAGTTTCTCTCCCTTATTCAATGGAATCTTACTGCGGTCCAGTATGAGGCCAAGTTTGCAAATTTATCGTGGTTTGCACCTGATATGGTAGCAACGGAAGAGTTACAGACCAAACAGTTTGAAAGGGGTCTTCGACCCTTGATCAAGGATAGGATTGCAGCGTTGGGGTTTCGAGTCTACACTGAATTGGTGGAGGCCAATACTGAGGTTGAGAATGTTATGGTAAAGACCTGCAAGTTCTGGGAGAGTAAGTCGCATCATGGGGTTTCTTGTTTAAGGAAAAACTGCCAAGATCATTGTTTTTGCAAATAATTTTTGGTAAAAAGTTAACTGGACGGGCAATCGCCGAAACGGACTCTAGATAAAAAATTTAACGTTGAACGATCAAAAATAAACCCGCGCAACCAAAGTTAATTTAGAATAATACCTTTTGTCGATCTATTCTTCAACTATGATTTGATTTTGAGTTGAAACTCCAGTCAAATTTTCTACTATATTCTCTTACGGGATCGTCGAACGTAGTGTGGGCTACGGACTATCGAGAACTCATAACGGCAGAACCCAGATATCTTTTGTTTTGAAAGACAAAAAATATGATATATGATATATGAGATATCAAACTGGTTCAGCCTACCCGTATATATATAAGGCTACAACAGGGACCTGAGAGTAATTATAAGTAAAACTTCCAGTGAAACACAGATACCTACCAGCGATTTCTGCAATTATGAAAAGACGCAGCGATTTCTGCAATTTTCATAAAATACTGAATTACAATTCACACCACTAAAGAACTATAATTGCACTCTGACTCATAATCTCAAGACCATATAGTATTGAGCTCATGTTATTAAATGTTTACAATTTCTCCCCACGTTAAAATTCTCGATACCCGTCAATTAAATTTAATTACTGACAATTTAATTTAATCGGCATCTTGATATTCCTTA